>WAAD01030059.1:138050-215753 GCA_013389945.1 Fregata magnificens
AAAGAGTGGTTAGGCATTGGAACAGGCTGCCCAGAGAGGTGGTGGAGTCGTCTACCCTGGAGGCGTTCAAAAAAGGTGTAGACGTGGCACTCCAGGGTCTAGTTTAGGAGTCATGGTGGTGTTAGTTGATGGTTGGACTTGATGATCTTAGAGGTCTTTTCCAACCCAATGATTCTATGATTCTATGATTCTATGATCACACTGTACCTGCACTGAGAAGGGAGATGCTCCTCTGATGTGGCTCCCTTCAAAACCAGGGGGGCAGCAAGAAGGTGAGGGTCTGTGAGGTCTCTGGCTTTGCTGGCCAGTGTCAGGAATGTTGTTACTCCTCTTCCGTGAAGTAGAAACTACTTCATCGATAAAATGAGATGTTCTCACTTTTCTGGCTTGCCAGACTGTCACTGCAAATGGGTTAGTCTGAAATGCATTTCTGAAAAAGTAGATCCCGTATACAGGGGAAGAAGATCTGACTTTCTAGAACAGTGGAGGTCCTATGTACTTCACCTTTTTATCATCTTCAACAGATGGTTGTTCGTGTGGGGAAAACAAATGTGTTACCATACTCACCTCCTGAGCAGGATAAGCTCATCCTACATCACAAATGTTTGCACAGTTCTAGCAAAGAACAAAATTCAGGCCTGTGCTCCATCTGTTTATCTGCTATATTCAAATAACGAGGATATTTTGGCTATTAGGGAAAGAGGAAAAATAAGCTCTCTACTCCATTTGGAGGTAGACTGGAATGAAGTGGCAAAACAGGGGTGAAACTCCAGAGGCTGGGCTGGGTTCTGTATCTCTCTGACACTGTAAGTCTCTGAACTAATGTTCCTGAAAGTTATCCTTTTTAAAGCACTCAGGGAGAAGAGCGGAATTCTGCTCACAGTCTAAGGCTTATGAGACCAAGACACGTGAGTTTAGGTATCTGTGTGTGATACCAAATGTAAGTGACTATTGTAGAGTGAAGCAAAACTCTCTCGAGGCACCATTGACTGCATTGACTAGTTCTTCACTGACTAGCTTGATAGCAGAGTGCTTCATGTAGGCATATTAGTGTAGGGTTCTCATTACTGAGTAAACTGTGTATGACTAAAAGTGTCATACAGTGACACCATGTGAGGGCTGTGTCCTACTTCGAGTTTTCGTAAGTGAGGAGTTACTTGTGACTAGGACTGACAAGCCTCAATGTTGTGAAAACAAGTCAGGCCTCTGGAAGTTCCATGATAAAATCCATAGATAAAGTTACTTTTACTTTGATTGTTAGGGGCTGAGATTTTCAGTTTTAATCAGCGTGGAGCTCTGGCTCTGTCCTGTCCCGTAAGATAATGTGCATCAGACCTCTAGCACAGCAAATTCTGCACAAGGCCTGCTGTGCCTTCCCATGTCTTGAGTGTAACCCAGCTCTAGCTCTGTGAATGCATGCTGTACTTAAGAAAAGCCAGTCCCAGGACTAAGCGAGATCATACTTGAGCTTTCCAATGCCCAATCTGTCTAGAGCTCAGGGATCAGAATCTGGGAGTTAAGTTAAAGAGCTTACTTTGGCTTTTCCCTTCCAGAGAATCTTAGAGCTCAGCTCCAGTCTGAAGAGGACAAGACAAGTCTGGACCCAAAAATAGCTTTGAAACCCTCATTTAATGAAAAATGCAGATGCACATTTGTACATTGCCATGCATGCAACATATGCATCCGGATAAATGAAAATATGTGTGATGGAAAGGCATTGGACATAATTGGGGGGAAAGCAGAGACCCTCTGTTGTAAACAAAAGGTGGGGTTGGAAAGCAGAGCAGAACTGGGGTAGAAATCACTACTAAAAAGAGGAGACAACCTAAAGATGAATCAGTGTTAAAGCAGAAGTTCTGTTTTTAAAGAGACAGAGCCTTAGTATTAGTCCTAATGGACACTAATTTTGTAAGAAATGTTATGGTCTATCCTAGGCAGTATCATGTATCACTGAGTGTTTTTAGTTAGCTATAAAAATCTAGTTTGACCTTTTCTTCTCAAACCTCAGTCCATCAGAATCATACTGTGGATCTCAATAGCTGGCATAAACACCCTAATTCAAGACCACTTTGTTTGATTAAATCAACAAAGCTTATTTTGTACTGTTGTACCAGACTGTACAAGATTGGATGAGACTAGAATGAAGCGGAGCAAAGATTTGAGGCATTGCACTGTGTAACAGTCTTTCAGTAATTCCCCTTTATGCCTGTCACAACTGCATCCCCTTTTCTAAATAACGAGATTTCAAAGGTGGAATTTTTTTTCTTTTAATTTAAATTAGGCATAAAAATCTTTCAAAGGCATTCAGGCAGCTCCCTCTGGTGGTGAAGCGATGAACCGACGTGTCATGCCTGAGGGATGCTGGAGGTGAGGGAGGGATGCTGACCTGCAGAAAAACACTCGCCTGATCTTTTGTCTGAGGCAAGAATTATACTTAATAGAAGATGCTTGAGTTGTACGACTGAAAAGCTGTATGACCGTAAGTGCTGATGAAATCAGTGTGAGAAGAGACCAAGCTGTTACATAGAAAGCTGGAAAAAAAGAGAAAGATGTTACCTAGAAATGTAAAATAAAAGCCTTAAAATTCAGTTATAGGTATTATGACAAAAATCCAGGGGAATAACATGCTAGTGAAATCAGCTGCAATCCCTTGTTTTTGCCAATTCCTTCTTGAAGTACAATTAGGAAAGTACAGCTTGTTAAAATGCATATTCTCCAGGACAGCTGCATCAGGCAGGTACCAGGTGTGGTGGGTCTGTGTTCCACTCCTAGCAAGCTATGGACATTAGGTGTATACCGCTAAAGGCTTTCTTCACCAGCTGGCTCATGCTAATTTTATGTAGTACAGAATTAGGATAAGGGCTTGGCTTTGGAAAATGTGTTTCTGTGGTTTTTGTTGTGCAGAATAATGTATTTGACACTGACAAGGGTTTCTTCTTGGAGGAAGAATGAAGAGGCTGTAGTCTGTGGTCACACACAGTTTGGTGTTTGAGAGCAGGAGGAGACATCAAATGTCTAATCTCCTGAAATATGTAGCATACATGGGCTAAAACAGGATTTCTGTAAGACAGTCCCACTGCAGAAAAGGTGGCCCGTTACGTCCACAGTCTACTGGTATATTTATCAGTGGTCATTGCTGCAGTATTTGCTCCCATTCCCTGTCTCTCCTCCCAGGTCCTCTGTAAAGACTTCCGGAGAAGGGTTTTTCTTATACTCAAGATGGTTTTCAGACAGTTTTCAGCAGAGAGCCCTTAATGCTAAACTGTTTTGAACAGGCAGATCTGAAAATTTATTAAGCATCAGTAATTCTCTGGGAATTATCTACTAAGAACTGATTTAACAGAGAGAAGATTGGCTCTGGTCACACGCAGTAGGAGGTCTAAGGAAGGAAAACTCTTTAGGGATCTTAGACTTCGTCCCTGATCATTTCATTACACGGGGACACAGTAATTTGACTCATTGCAGCTCGTCCACAATCTTAACAAAATCCTGGGATGGTCTTCTGAAAAGCAGACCCACATGCCTCGGAGTTCGCTGCTCCAAAGTGGCTCAGGCCTTCTGCAGACCCTGGTTTCTCTTGTGCAAGGTACCTCTGCATCAAATACAAGCCCAGGAAACACATCTAATAATTCCCTACAAGGCTAGAAAGAGAACAACAGACTTGTCGTGGCTGGGCCTACACCTCTCTAAACCGTTCAGGCTCCAGAAGATGGGAAACAAAACAGAAAGGTTGACTGCCTTTCTCAGTGAAATGAGGTACCAGTTTTGAGGCTGTGGGTGCCACAGAGAGGATGGCACAACTGTTACTCTGTGCATGAAAAGAATATATTCTGTGCATGGAAAGAATATACTCTGTGCATGGAAAGAATACTGCTTCAAAGCCTCTGCAGGCAGCATGGAGAAGGAGAGAAGGACCTCACCTTCTTGCAGATCCTGCTTGATCCTAATGGATGATCCTTGCTCTATGCTTTTGAGCAAGTGGATCCCATCCTCCACCCAAGAGATGGGAGGGTACTCTATCCTAGAATAAAACAAAAAAATATTGTAGTCAGCTCCCTTGTGCAGAACCCAACCTGCTCCTTTAGTTGCAGTGGGAAATAAGTAATTGAATGAGATCCTGGTACATCTGGCATCACTTGGCGGAAAACAAGAGCTCTGATGTTAGCAGCTTTGACCTCTGTTGTGGTTTAACCCCAGCCGGCAACTAAGCACCATACAGCTGCTCGCTCACTCCTCCCCGGGGGGATGGGGGAGAGAATCGGAAGAGGAAAGGTGAGAAAACTCGTGGGTTGAGATAAAGACAGTTTAACAGGTAAAGCAAAAGCCACGCACGCAAGCAAAGCAAACCAAGGAATTCATTCACTACTTCCCATCGGCAGGCAGGTGTTCAGCCATCTCCAGGAAAGCAGGGCTCCATCATGCGTAACAGTTACTTGGGAAGACAAACGCCATCACTCCGAACGTGCCCCCCTTCCTTCTTCTTCCCCCAGCCTTACATGCTGAGCATGACATCATACGGTATGGGATATCCCTTTGGTCAGTTGGGGTCAGCTGTCCCAGCTGTGTCCCCTCCCAGCTTCTTGTGCACCCCCAGCCTCCTCGCTGGTGGGGTGGTGTGAGAAGCAGAAAAGGCCTTGACGCTGTGTAAGCACTGCTCAGCAGTAACTAAAACATCCCTGTGTTATCAACTCTGTTTTCAGCACAAATCCAAAATATAGCCCCATACGAGCTGCTATGAAGAAAATTAACTCTATAACAGCCAAAACCAGCACAACCTCAAACTACTTTAACTAGCTGCAAGTCATCTCACAGTGCCTTTAACCCACCTTTGTGTCCTGACATCTGAAACTAGCAGTGATCGATGAATTCAGAGAGAAGCCCTGTAACACCTGTATGCAAACTGAATCCTTTGTTGGCTGGAAATGAAAACCTTCCTCTGAGTTTTTCCTCTCTGGAAAAGATTCTGACCATGTTTTACACATGAACAACTGCTGTATTGAGCTGATTTGTTACGTGTTCCCCTCAAGCAACCAAATAGTTCTAAACTTATTTGCAAATATGTGACTATCGGTATGTTACTTCAACATGAGAACAGAAGGAAACTATCCCACTAATGAACAGCACCATGATTTCCCCAGTCAACAGTCAGTGAAAAGGCAGTCGCCAATTTTTTCTCTATTTGCCATTTTCACATATTCCTTAGTTCTCACTTTACCATATGTATCATTTCAATAGTATTTGAATATACTTTGAATTAACAATGTGTTGTACATATTACAATGCTCAAATTGGAAGTTATAGATATGAAAATGTAAAAAGGGGGAAAGTTTGGTTAACAGTGCTTCCAACAGAACAATGAAGACGCAGCTTTTTGTTTTCTTCTTCAGAAACAAAGCATGCTTTTTCCTACCATCCCTGTAATTCCTCCTTTAGCCTAATGGATGATGCCTATTCAGTATATACAAGAAAACTAATACCCAGCACCTTCTATTGCGTGTTTAGTAACCTTTGCCAAACTCTGGCTTTGTAACATGGACCAATCTCCACTGGAATTAAAGACAAGATTAAGAAAAATGTGCATTGCAGAAGTAGCAGTTATTAATCCTCAGTGCTCCAATTAGCACTTAATCTTTCTAATCCTGTAAGTAGATACAAAATCAGTGCTGAAATAGACACAGGCCATAACGTGGAAAGCCCTTCATTAGTAGTGCTAAAAAGATGTACAGAAAAAACCCACCGCTCTGTTACTTCACACTTCTCAATTTGTTTCTCGGCACTTGTGACTCAAAGAAAGGCAAAAGATTCACATGCCAAAATCCCCTCCTCTGTTTTAACCCACGCTGCTAATGTACTGGGTCAAAAATTATGCAGCTGAAAATTCTCCTGTTCATCACCTCTCTATCTTCAATTCTATAGCTGAGCCACAGCTTAAGAAGCTGGCCAATTGTGCCCCTCTATAGTCTCCTTAATTGGCTCATTTCCATAGGAGAGGCCACCTGCCTTGGACAGAAGAGTGTCAGCTGCTTGCCCTCGGACTAACTGGAGAGGGAGCCAAGTGGCTGGGTTGGGTAGAATGAAGAGGGTTTGCCACACACCACATTATTACCCGCCTTGAAGATGAATGGGGATGCACCCCAAGCTGTGTCTTTGTTCACCAAGTGTATCTTCACAGCCTGGCCCAAGCACCTGGGCAGAGCCCTCCAGTGGCAACCCAGGGCCCCCCTTCTCCCTCCCAAGAGCCTCTCCCAAGGTTGTGTAAAGCCATGCTATAGTTATTATAATGACAAATTGTAGATCTCATCTGAAGTACTTGAGAATTCCTCCTTGAAAATCAGTAGTAGCTGGATCCTTTCCAGAGAATCCTTTTGCTCGCTCACACACACTCTCAAGAGTTACTATGAAAACTGAAGAAAGGATCTGGACGAAGAAACTTGTAATGAAATGGGTATGTCAGTGAAATAAAGTCTCAGCATGAATTCCCACTGGCCACTATTAATAGAAGATGGAATTCTCTTTTGCTGCAATACAATAGACTGTCTCTACAAATAATGTCACTTTTCAACCAGACCCTGGCTGCCACTTGCCCATCTATCTTATTTTAAATAAACTTAGCGTAAATTCACTCTGAGCCACAATTAACTTAGATGTATGTCCTAGCCATAAGCCTACTCCAAAACAGTGCTTGCTCTTCCTGCAAGTTAATGCCCTACTTAAGGTCCACAGGAAGTGAGAATATAATCATTATTTTTTCAAAATGTGTTGCACTCAAGCCATGAAGCTTCACACCTATTTTAAGTCTATAATTGCATGTTGTTGCTGTGGACACTCTTTTCTTTTTTTTTTCCTTACCCCACTTGCCTTGTAAAGTTTGCCACATCAGAGCTCAAAATGGGTCCAGCTCCTCTAAGTTTGGCACAAGCAGATCCCTGCACTTATGAATAGCCCCACTGGTCTCAGTAGCAGCAGCTGGGTTTTGAGGACTCTCAGGTCTCACTACTTGGTTTGGAGCAGAACTTTTCTGAAGGTCTGGCCCCAACTGTGGAGCTGGAGAATTCTTGAAATTTTAGCCCTTAATCATGGTTGTTTCATATTTCATTTCTTGTCATCTCCACCCAGATGTTCAGGTCTTACTCTCCCTCTCCTAGGCACCAGTTACTCAGCAACGACATGCTCAAAACAACCACTCAGCTGCTATGAAACACAGAAAGCACTAAAGCTTTTGCCTGTGACTGCATGAAGAACTCTCTATGCGCTGATGCTGCATCACAGATAATGTGCAGGCTGAAAACACAGCTCAAACCAACGTTCCAGAGTGGAGTCTCAAAATTGTCTTGACCTGTTTTCACAAGTGAAAGCTGGAGGACACATACATTGTGGTGGGATGACTTTGGTCACCCACCCAGCCCCTCACTCACTCCCCCTTCCTGAACAGGATGGGGGAGAAAACAAGATAATAAAGCTCATGGGTTGAAATAAGGATAGGGAGATTACTTACAGTTACTATCATGGGCAAAACAGACGCAGCGTAGGGAAAATTAATTTAATTTATTGCCAATTAAAATAGATTTGGATGGTGAGAAGCAAAGACAAACTTGAAATAATACCTTTCCCAGGCTCCTTTTTCCTGGCCTCAACTTTGCTCCTTCATTCCCAGCTCCCCTACTTCCCCTCCGCCCTGAGCAGTGCAGGGGGACGGGGATGGGGGGTTATGGTCAGTCCATAACAGCTCTTCTCTGCCACTCCTTCCTCCTCATACTTTTCCCCTGCTCCAGCATGCATCCTCCCCATGGGCTGCAGTCCTTCAGGATAAACCTGCTCCAGCATGGGCTTTCCACAGGCCACACTTCCTCCGGGAAATATCCACATGCTCCACTATGGAGTCCTCCGTGGGCTACAGTGTGGATATCTGCTCTGGTGTGGTCCTCTCTGTGGGCTGCAGGGAAATACATGCTCTACTGTGGTCTCCGCAGGCTGCAGGGGAATCTCTGCTCTGGCTCCTGTGGCACCTCCTTCCCACACTGCTTCTCTCACATTGGTGCTCATAGGGCTGTTTCTCACACTTTTTCTCCTCGCTCTTCTCTCTACCATGTGGTGTTTTGCCCTTTCTTAAATATGTTTTCCAAGAGGCACCAGCAGCGTGGCTGATGGGCTCAGCTGTGTCCTACGGTAGGTATGCTGTGGAACTGGTTGTGTCCATCATGGGGCAGCCCCTGGTCTCTTTTCACAGAGGCCACCCGTGCAGCACCCCCCTGGCTACCAAAACCTTGCCACCTACACCCAGTACATACACTTATTTAGAAAAATTGGTAGCTTAGTAGCCAAAATTCAAATGTTTCTTCTATAACATGCCTGGGATCAAGTCTTTGCTTTGCTTAATAGGCAAATGCTTTAACCAGTAACATGTAGGGTGATCTGGGGTAAGTTATTTGTTGGACCAGGCACCAGAAGTGTAGCGTTTGATATTCTAGCTGAACATTCATTATCATCATGACATAGGACTGATGTGTCTCTGGATATCTAGAGCAGCCATCCTGTCTTACCTTGGTATTTATGGATCTGAGACAACAGTTTAAAGTTACTGGCTAATCTGGGTCCCTCTTGTGTTTTCTGGCGATGGAAAATTTGGTGCTGGATTCCTTGCTTTGGAGGAAATCCATTGCTGAGGATGCTGAGAAGTGGTAGATGCTTGCCTAGACCAGAGGCATAAGCTTGTTTCTGGTCAGGTCCACTACACAGGCTACATATTTCTAGTGGTGATCCCAGAGAACGGTCCATGCTACCTGTGCCAAATGGTATGGATTGGCTCATCTCATGCCCCGTGTTAAAACCTCAGAATCTCTTGGGGCAGTCAGTTGTACCCATATTGCTTCTTGTCGGGCTCACAGTATGCTGTGGTAGCTATCCCATCATCTTATACAATGGGACAGCACGAACTCTTCTTGTACGCATTTCACAGACTTCTTACCTGTGAGCATGAGACGTGCCGGGATTCACTTGGAGGGATGATTGAGGCCGAGAAACCCAACACAGCCTTGTGAGGCAGGATATGGACTGTAGCCTAGACTGTCCTTCAGTCTGTGCCCAAGTTTCTAGGCCAATGCAACTACTTGATTTGGTCCAGATGTGGACTGGGCATGATATAACACGCTTACAGTTCAGACTGATCAGGAATAAGGATCTCTTCTTGTCTGCATTTTACTCTTCGCTAGATTGGGCAATGTGGAAAGCTTGGATTCAGGGATGTGGATTTCCAAACAGGTAGGATTCCTAGGAGTTAGGCACTAAAGCGTTTGCATACATTTTAAGGATATAAGAGTTGCTAAGTAAGCTAAGAAACAACAAATTCACATCTGCGTCTCAGTTATGCAGTCATGAAAAGGTGTCCAGTGAACAAAGTGAGCTTCCGTTTTCAAGAAGGCCTTGGACAGAGTTAAGGTTGAGTGTGCAGGCATGAGTGCACTGCTGATACTGTATGCTCGGGAGACATCTGTCCTGTGATTCCTAGGTTGTAACATTATGGAGGCAGAGAGTGAACAGGAGACGAATCTGGTCTCCCTTTTCTCTTTTTGTCTCTCTAGTCTATGGACTGAACTGTGTTTAAAAGTTATAGAAATATTTATATAGTTATTTAAGTATTTACCTATAAGTATATCTATAGATACAATGTTTAGATGACATATTATCTATCTATATTATATCTATGGCTGTATGGATACTTGTAGATACATATATAAAGCCAACCACTACAAGATCTCACCACCTGGCAAGTGATAGCCTTGGGGACAGAGCAATGGAGTGAATGTCAGGAGTCTTACTTTTGTTACAATCTACATGTGTAATTCAGATCACATCACAAACTGAGTTCCAGTCACTGCAGAGACATAGGTATATCTCTTCATTCACCCATAGTGGAGACCACTAACAGTTTAAACATGAACTGAGTGAACTCACAGCAGCCAAATTTACTAGGATTTTTAGCTGTCACAGAGCTACCTGATCTGGCAGCACGACTGATGCTAGTACCCAAGCTAACTAGTTACATCCTTGTTGAGATACTTCAATATTTCAGTGTAATCACACGCAATAGCTCTACCTTGAGGGGCCTAGCCTATTTGTGTAGACTTTCCATGGTCAAAAGAGTGAGACAGACCCTTCCAGAAGGCAATTTACCCTACCTATTGTATTTATCATAACACTGAAAGAATTACCTTCTCTTTGTGCCTTTCTTCATTGCCTACAGGACTTAGCCAATACATTTCAATTATAAGCTTCATTTTTAGGTGGCTGAGATTAGATGAGATAATTCCCACCATTCTGTGATGGGAATACAGGCAAATGCGTTATGCAGTGTTCTTCTGTCAACCCCTAAAACAGTTCTGGGACTATTATTATTGCTATTTCTTTTCTTCAGCTCCTTCATCTCTTAGCTACTCTCCTTTGAGGTTGTTTGTTGTGCCTGTGTGAAAGCAAAGGGAAAAAGCAGGCATCTTATTTTCCTCTGAAACCTATGTAATTGAGGACAGCACTTCTACAGCTGATATTTAAAGGCAATAGGACAGAGAAAAAATATAAAAATTACTTTGCTATTTTGTTTCGTCAATTAAATAGTGTTTTCATACTAGTCAGAATACTTTATTGTGTAGACTCAATACTATACTTTATGTGCTAACATTGATTTTCATCCACCAAGCTAATTCTTGTACTGTATAGTTGTTCAAATGCATGTTTCCGTCACATTTTGCTCAAGGCATATGCCTTACAGTAAAGGTAAAACTACAGCCTGTCGAATTCCTTGCCCCAAAGAGCACTAAGCATCAAGTGGATACAGATCTAAATCTAAAATTTATAGCATTGTGACTATGAAATGGACAAAACCACAAGTCTGTTTGCTGAGGTGTAGGATGGGGAATATACACTTTTGTCTGCTCTTTCCCCACTTTCAACCATATCACATAGGTTGGGACTCTTCATTTGACATGTGATATTTCTTGTATCAGAGCATCTTGACGAAGTATGAAAAGTGACTACCCAACCCTTATGTATTAGCTATGCAGTGAGTATGTTTTCAGACCTAATTACTGAATTAGTTAGTACTAGTTTACAATTATCCTTAATAAGTCTGGATTAGGAATGGTTAGTAAAAGTAACTTTTCTGTTTCACAGTTCATCGGCTTGAGATAATTTAGTAACAAAGGCTCATGTTGCAATCAGGGAAAGGACTCCCACTGACTTCAATGGGACCTGGACTGGGACCAAAATTAAGTGCTTGCCATGAGTCTAAATAGCTGACATTGTCACCGACTCATCATGCGAAGCCCTTCAGTACATTGTAGAATCATTTTATTTGGATTTGATTAAACATAAAAGTATTTTGCAAGGCTTTCCAGCTTTGAAAAACAAAGTCATTTACATAAGAGCTAAGCAACCACATAGCTATCCTCTTTTACCCTTGTTAGTAGGCTTAATCCTGCAAATATTTATGCACGTTCTGTGCTCATGATTAGTCCCCTGGCGTATACGATTGTCTGACATTAGGCACGTATATGTTTGCAGGAGGAGGTCTGGTGCTGTAACATTCGTTTGTTTTATCCTGCTTTGCTGATAGACTGCAAGCTCTGAAGGGCAGGAAATGTAATTGTATATCGTACTTATCAGTATGGGATGTAGAAGACATGCTGTAAAGAAATACTGATCATTAAAAATGTTTATTTATATATATATATTTTTATATATATATATATGTTTCAAGGGGGAAATATGGTTCTTTCCTTTATTCCAGGTCAATTCACTTTGTCAACTGCTAAAAATCTGCCTTTTATTATTAACACCTTTTATCAATCCAATGAACAATAGAAACAGCAACTCTGCTCCAAGACCGACCACATCTTGCAATAATTTCTGAATGCCCATATTAAAAATAATACACTTACTCCAACTTTTTCAAAATGTCCCAGGGTGAGCAAATGCTTTTGTATTATTATTAGTTTTGACAAACCTGATTGTGTGCTGGCCATTGTTAAAGCATTCTATCTGCCTCCAAACACAGTGAGAGACAAAGAATTTTTAATGAATTTAATTAAAACTTTATGTGGTTTATGGTGTTCACCTCCAGCTGGTGTGCCATTCTTCTCTGGTGAATGAAGTTTCCTCTAATGCATAATGATGTGTTTTATATGAGGGATGTTTGAACCCCCCTTCCTAGTAGCCCTGAGGTAGTTTCCATGGTATGATACAGTGGTGAAGTATTTAAAAGCAGGTCTCTTAAACTTAAGTGAATTATGTATATGGTTAAATGCACATGCATGAATGCATAGATATGAATCTTAAAATAAGTTTAAGAATATATTTTTTTTCCCAGAAACAGTCCTTGTGGGCTAGCTGTTATGACCCATGCTGCTGAGCATTTGTCTGTACAAATGGCACATTGATGTGAAAGGGTCTTGTTATTTAACTGTTTATATTGAGAGCAGGAAGTTGAATAATCTGGTCTCCTTTGGTTAACGCACTGAAAACTGACATCTGTACCAGGCACAAGGTCCTGATATTGATGGGCACTCCTAGTGCTGCTGTAATAAAAATGAACAATAACATGCAGATAGTCCTGTTAGCAAATGTTTCCGTGCATTTTATGAGACGTGGTGAGGCACTGCAACAAGCTGGGTCATTCCCATGGCTGGTTAGAGTTACTGGTGAAATTCTAGTCCTCCGAAGCTCTTGTGCTGGTGGTGCTTTCCCACAGGGTCTCTAAAAAGGGCAACGGCCTGTCTGCCTTCCCTGTAAGCTGTGTTCGGTCAGTATTTCTTCTGTCAAGAAACAAGATCTTGCTAAAAGAGGTAAGCTATTGATTTGTTTTAAGCACTTGCTTTTCAAAATCTTGAGTCTGGGTGTGGCCAAACTGGAATATAGAGCTGTCTTTTTGTCGTTCTTTGGATGCTGAGATTGCAGTTGTGCAAGAATCTTGAACAAGTTCCCCAGGGAAGGAATGAATGAAGCAAGATGTCTTGGACCAAAGGAACAGGACTTAGGAAGAGCTCACATCTCTACAGGGAGTAGCGTAATCCCTGGAGAAGTCTCAGTAACAGAGTCTACAAACTTTCAGTGGTTTTGCAGAGACCGGAAAAACTTAGATGAATGTTGAAAGGCATCTTCATAAATGATTCCTCTTGTTCTAATGGTTGTAAGGAATTGAATAGGAAACTGGTTACAAAATCACCGTGTGCCAGCATCACCCTTTTATATCATTGACCAACTCACTGAGGTGGGGACAGCCCTTTATATGGCCTCATTGGAAGGTGACTAAGAGGAGAGGCTTTCCAGGAGGTGAACCTTCAGTGTATCATCTGGAAAACCAATAATCAGTGGTTATCAGGAGATAAGACCTTTTTCTTGGGGGGAGGGATTTCAGTTTTTGAATCCACCTGTGATCTTTAACACAGTTTTCCAAGGATTAGCCAATAGTAATAACAACAGTAAATTACCATATGTGTTGGTAATCAACTCTTCCTCAACTTTCTTCATCAACTGATGAAGAAACAAAATGATACAGGAGAGGACCAGTCATAAGCTAAATCAGAAAAAGACTTTGGGGAAAATACTGAAAAAGATGACATTTGGCACTTTGTGGAATGACAGAGCTGAAGAGATGCAGGAGAATCCTAAGGTAATGAATAACTCGTGGCGATAGGGATGGACAAGAAATCAAGATGAATAGAACAAGCAGGCAGATGAATAATAGGTTGTAAAGAATGAAGAAATAATGAAGAGGAAGTGGAGGAAGTCCTGAAAACCACAAAGACATATTTATATTTTCCTAAGAAATTCAGAGGATGCTCCTGGAGGAAAGGATGTGAGGAGCTGACATCCTGTACTGGAAGAAGTCTGACCATGGACTAATGAATCATCTTGTTGCATTGCTCCTGATTCCAGATGCTCTGATTGCAGTCTCCACTGCAGTTTTGCTCTTCAGAGTAAATGAGAAGTAAACTTGGTCTGATCAGCTGCAGTGTACCCTTCAGAGAGGGTAAGGCTTCTGTCAGGCAACGCAGAGAGCTCTTGGACTGAATGTACCAGCAGCTGAGCGTCTGGTGATGTTCTGTCTTTGGCAGTCTGTTGTCACCTGGTAGACTAGATATTGCACAGTGTAAATCAGAACAACCCTGATTTAGGCTGGGAGTGAAGGTGGCAGTCTCAGAACTGCCACCATGTGCATCTGTGCTGGTTTTGGCTGGGGTAGAGTTAAATTTCTTCATAGCAGCTCGTATGGGGCTATGTTTTGGATTTGTGCTGAAAACAGAGTTGATAACACAGGGATGTTTTAGTTACTGCTGAGCAGTGCTTACACAGCGTCAAGGCCTTTTCTGCTTCTCACCCCACCCCACCAGCGAGGAGGCTGCGGGTGCACAAGAAGTTGGGAGGGGATACAGCTGGGACAGCTGACCCCAACTGACCAAAGGGATATCCCATACCGTATGATGTCATGCTCAGCATATAAAGCTGGGGGAAGAAGAAGAAGGAAGGGGGGGACATTCAGAGTGATGGCATTTTGTCTTCCCAAGTAACTGTTATGCGTGATGGAGTCCTGCTTTCCTGGAGATGGTTGAACACCTCCCTGCCGATGGGAAGTAGTGAATGAATTCCTTGGTTTGCTTTGCTTGCGTGCGTGGCTTTTGCTTTACCTGTTAAACTGTCTTTATCTCAACCCACGAGTTTTCTCACCTTTCCTCTTCCGATTCTCTCCCCCATTCCCCCGGGGGGGAGTGAGCAAGCAGCTGTGTGGGGGTTAGTTGCCGGCTGGGGTTAAACCATGACAGCATCCCGGCGTGGGAAGTTTGTCTCTGGAGGTGGACAGAGCCAGATGGAGGGAAGATCACATGGCTATAAGGTCATAACTGCATCATGCAATGGGGGTGTGTGTGCTTCACTAAGCAGTATCAGTCAGCACGTCAAAGGCTCTATAACTCACCTCCTGGTAAATCTGTGCTGCTCTTTGCCTTTGGTTTATGTTGTCAAGTGGTCAGGCTTTGAGGGTCCTGTGTAGATAGCTCTGATCTTCAGCTTTAAAACAACATTATGTTTAACTAGTACCCTTTGTTCCTGGAGTTACTTTTGGCAAGCAGTGTTGGGAACAAAGTAAAAGAAACCTGAGAAGGACTAAGGCTTAGGACTACGAGGGTTGAGTTTCAGCTGCGTATGTCCATGACGCACTGCTAGTATTTCATCAGCCTGTGAACTCTAACAGTCTTTACAGTGGACCAGTGGGTCCTTTGCGGGCATAAGCAGAAAGGCAGGGGCATAAGAAAGTGTTGGAGTCCAGGTGTTGGTTGTAGTCTTGTTGTTAAAAGCAGAGAGAGAAGAAATCAAGCAGGAAAGAAGTAAAACCACTGAAACCAAAGATTTATTTCCATGTTTTGCACAAAGTGGCTAATTAACAAAGGAGGAAGATGCATGAAAGTCTGATTTATAGCAGGTTTTATTGGCACATGAAACTGCCACAGCAACACTGAGGATTGAAGGATGAGCTTAGCTTGAAAAAGGGGAGCTTTCTCAGTTCAGCTGAAGGATAAAGTGCAACCCAGCCTGCCACAGTCCTTATGCAGAACAAGGATATTGTATAAAATGGTGCTGCTAAGAGCATTGTGGTAAGTAGTCAAGGTGCAGCCAAGGTATGCATCCAAGGATGTGCCATAGGCCACTTGTCCTTCAAGGTACACTTCTAGGTGACCTGAGTGGGAAACTTCTAGATGATTCGGGCCAGTGCTGGATTTTGGAGGTAAATTTGTGCACATATGTTCATAGTAACCGTTGGCAGGACAATACTGGGAAACAGAAACAGGAAATCTGTGCCGCTCACTGTTTCGCCTATTTTAGGGACTTATTGAAGCACAAAGTGATTTAGTGCTAGAGTGGTCATTAGGAGGTATTTTACATACCTGTCTGTATATACAAATGTCCATTTCTTTTTCTTTGCTTGCTTTAAAAGTGTCTTAGGACTCAGCCCTATTCTTTAAAGATGAGTTTCTCACACTCTTCTAAGTTTACTGTCACTGCCGTATATATTGTTGCAGGGCAGCAGCATGCAATGAGAGTTAAGTGATTTTTGGTGCATTATTTCATAGCTTTGCAGTTGAAATATTGCACGATCATTGGAAAAGATATATGTCTGCATGCACATAGACTGACATGTCATTTTAGGGTGAAATAGGGTAATTTTGATGAAAAATATGAATAATTAGTAAGATAAGCTATAGATATCCTTCAAGTATTCTTGGATTGGAATCACTGATTCTATTGGAATATGAAGAGAATCTTATAAAGATAAAAAATAATAGAAATAACAGACTTACAAAAATAATGGATATTTAAGAAGTCTGCCTGTATTTTTCTTTGTCTCTGGCTTCCGGCCAGATTGTCCGTGTGTGGAATGTCCTCGAAATATGAGATTTGGCACCTGTATCTTCCTTAAATGCTTCAAAATCTCTGGATCAAAGCCCACAGAATCTCTCCTGAGGAGAGATTTGAATGTGGATAATTATGCAGGAAACTATGAGCACTTTTATGTTTTAGCTTCATTTACTATTTAAGTAGAAGTTAAAATGAAATAAAAAGATGTATCATGTCTTATCTTGACAGGTTTTTTTCCTTTGTTTTGGAATCCGATATTCACACTGTCTCCAAAGACATAATGAAAAATTCTGTGTAGAATTAGTTTAAATCTTTCTTCCAGTGTTCTTTTTATTGAAAAATATTCTCTTTGAAAAGCAAAACTTTGTACAAAGCTTGCCAGTATTGTCAAAATGGCACTCTTTTAGGTGACCTTTGCTAAATCTGCATAAATATTTCAGTCACTTTTGGTTGAGTATTTTTTTCTGCAATTTAGAGGATACTATCCTATCTGTGTCCATGTGATTAGCAAAACTCATGAGCACCTCCTTTTCTGAGGGCAAGTTTTTCTCTCCTAAACTTATCCACCCATCTGAAAAACACAGTCTTCAGCTTTGAGCCCTTTGACACTCTTGGTCATTTCAATAAAGGGACATCAGGAGTTACTCAGACCAGGAAGCTGTGTAGCAGAGGGTGTAGTTCAGTTGTGGAGGATATAAATCAATTATCCGTGTAGGATATGAGTCAATCACTGTTTTGGCAGTTCAACAGACATGTTCGGTCACTTTGCATTGAATGGCACTTGCTACATCCAACTAACCTTCTGTAGGCGTGTGTCATGTAGCCAGCGATAGCCATTCCCTTCTTGGACTCTAGGGCAGAAACACTTGCTGAAGCTGATTACAAAATCTCCATTGACAAAAGTGAGATCAAAGATTTACCCTAGGGATCTAAATCCCCTGTATAGCTGGGCTGCTTTACAGTGTTGTGTCAGACTATACATTTACATTAGCTTTAATGCCCTTCTCCAGTCCCAGTGCTGTATAAAACAGCTTCAGTGTACCTGAAAGTGAGGCCAGAACAGTCTGCATCCATTTGAATGATTTGCCCTGAAGTGGTAGCCACTTGAACCATAATGCCATAGCAGGAAAATCAGCAACTTAGCCTGGGACCTCCTCCCCCTGCCCACCCCAGCCCCACCATCCCATTCCCAGGCCAGCTTAATTAGGTTGTGCCATAAGAAATCTAGCCCAGAATTCATTCATGTTAGATGTGGTACTGCACAGGGAACATGGAAAAGCACCTAACCCTATCACCAAAGGAAGCTGTTCGGTAGACTCTGAGTCTGCACTGTACAGTAAGAACTTGGTATCAGACAGCTCTTCAGGCTTCCTCCCAGTGCACCACTGATTCATCTCAGTGGTCACCATTTACAACATGGATTAATGAAAAAAGGCAGTGTATGTAAAATGATTAAAGTGCTGATCATTCTGCAGCCTAAGGCTGACTCAGGAAATGATGGTCTCTTTGCCTTGCTGCTGGGATCTCCTGCTTTATTGAGGTAGACGTGCATGGGCTTCATATCATTAGTCGGTGGTGTGTTCTGGAGTTGTTATAAATATGCTCGTTTTGGGTCAGGATTTAAAAAAAAAGTGGTCTCTCTGATTTGTTGTAATGACGGTGTGCTGTCTGCACTGTGTCATTTTCTTTACCCTTGTAGTGGGATAACATACAATTAGGGACTGATGTCAGCCTGTAACATTTTGGTGTAAAATTTTGGTCGCACCAAAATACCATACTTCTTAACAAAGCTGGCAGACGTGTCCTTTGGCAGCAGCTGCTTGCCATGTGATTTAAAACTTCCTGTCACTATAATTGATGTGTTTTTATTCTTTCCACTTCCTGAAGCCTGATCAGAATTAAAATTGCTGTTGGAATTTCCTGTCAAAGCAACTCATTTATTCGCTGAGCGGTGCACTGACAGTACTTTGATTGGACATTGCCTTCAGCTATTCTCAGGCAGAGAGATTGCTGTGAATTATGCTCCTTGCCCAGGTTTGACTTCCCTGCATGCCACATCTGCAAATATATACAGATTGTCCATCATGTGGTAACCTTGTCCTAATGAAAACTCCACATGTAAAATGTTAATTATTTGAATATCAAACTTGGCCACCTGCTGGGGCCCTGGCTTTTGTGTTTATTTAGGAAACCCCACAGAGTTTTTCAACTGATTGTCTCACCGTAACTTTCATGTTGCCTACCAAAAAGGGCTCTGCTGTATTTCTAGACTAAGGAGAATTTATGCCTTTTTTCAGCTTTCCTTTAAAAAAGCTAATGTTTGTGTGGGATTTTTCTTTATTTTTCTGCTTCAGTATGCTATCTGCATTCCTTCCCAGAGGTGGCTGTGTTATGCTGCCATGTGGCAGTCCTCAGCTGTTACTGCAGAGAGTTTGTCCAGTACTTTGGGATCATTCAGGGTGAAAGACGCTGTATAGATGCAAGTCATTATTATTTGCAGTGTGAGTGCAATGTGGTGGTAATTCTGCCCGTTACGAGAATAAGCCATTAAATTCACTGATGGATGAATCATTCAGTTGCCCCGTTTGTAACTTTGTTTTCCTGTTAGAGTTGCTTAGAGAATTACAGGTTATTTTGGGAAGCTGAATAATGGATAAGTATTGGATTGTTCTGCAGTTATAACTGACACAAAGTCATTGTCACCTCAGAGTAGAATAGATATAATGATACTTACTTAACTGCCTTTGTAGGGTGTTTTGATAACCTAGGTTGAAAGGTACTTACAACCCTGCAAAGTATTACTATTATTATTAGGGGCAATATATTATTTTTAAAGTTTTGAGGATGTAGTGGGAGTCTAAATATTCATGTGCAGTCTCCTTTCCTTGGCCAAATCGGGTGCCAAGTACTCTTCCAATATTTTAAGGAAATGACCGTGACTATTTTGGCTGGTAGTGGTAGTACGAGATCATAAGTCTCTGTATGTGATTTGCACTCTACCCACAGCTAATGGAAACAGCTCCCACCAGACTCTAGTTGGTGATGTAAGCTACTGTTGAGTATTTATAAAATCTACCATTTTTCCTACATTAAAAAAAGAAAGGATTTTTTTTTTCCAAAATAGTTGCCCTAAGAATATACTTGCCTTATATTCATTATGTTTTCTTTGTGGTCAGGAACTTGGACTTTTTACCCAACACTGAGGCAAGTAAACAGCATGCCCCCTTCAAGCCTCTGCAGTACCTGCAGGAATAGAGCAGTGTCCCTGGGCTTCCCAGCTGAAGAAGCGGGAACGAGGATGCAGGTGTTTCATGGAGATGGAAGAGTATGGTTACAAAGTAGGAGCTGTGGAAGGGAGTGGGTTACAGGGGAACGGAGGTTCAGGGACAGACAGTGGGGAAGCAAAGGAATGGCTTTGCTTTAAAGACCAGCGCCTATCTCCACCCCACAGCCAAAGTGTCAGGTCTCATTTGTATTCAGGGTCACTCTGCATTTAGATAAACTTGGTATGTAGGAGAAAATACTGAATAATGTGTTTGAAAGAAGATGCCAAAAAGAAAGGTACAAAGTCAGTAAGAGAAATGTCCAACTGTGGGAGGTAGGAGCATTAACAGGACCGTGAGGTTTCACTGACCGAGTGATACAGTGAGAAAACTGGAAAATTTGTATTTTACTGAAGAAAAGCAAAAGTGAAATCCTGCTTGGAAAAAAAAATTGGGTCCTACTCTGAGGGTCGGGACAAGCCTAATGACTGCTAATGACTCATTTTAGTGCAGGATTTAAGGAGGACTCAAACTATTCAAAGGTTGGTCTTTTGGGCAGGGTTGGATAGATGAAACCTCTCGCTAAAGGGAGGATTACAGAGATCCACATCCATGCATCATGAGACACGGCAGCAGGCACTCCACTGGCCAGTCCTTAATGGAGGAGATAAAGCCAGGACATCTGATCAAGGCAGAGGGAAACATCACATTTAAAGAGTTTCAATAGGTCACTCACTCACCCTAAGTAGACACCACTTTCTATTCGAGAAGCTGGAGAGATGAGGCTGCGCATTGCAACATGTTCCACAAAAGAGGTTCAAAGTGAGTCTCTGGCTCTGGGCTGGACTCCTGCCTGCAATGCATGGTGAGGGGGGAGCGTGGGTGGGCAGACTTCTGAAAAGGAGGGGAAAGGATAGTCAAAGTGAGCTCAGTTCTCCTGATGTGGGTTGTGTTTTTTTTTTTCAGGAGGGGGGCCAGGATAAAGAGTGAAGTATAATAAAAAACACAAACAAATACACTCGGTATGCTGCTTCTTCAGCTGCCACGTCAGCCCAGCTGTAAATGCCCAGTGTAGGAACAAGCCAAACCAACAGTGCCGAAGGCTCCAGGAAAGACATAATGCTGACACAACAGTAACCGAGTTCCCAACTGATTTCAATCACTAGATAAATATCAGTTTCAACCCTAAATGATATTCTCAAGTAATTGTCCAATGCCCAGTTGGGCTGGATCGGTGTTCCTCTGGAACCAGCTCAGGCCAACTTCAACTGCTCGGGAGTGCGTGGCCAAGAGCAGACTTATGTGCTGGAGCCTGAAATGCCATTAAACAGGCTGTACTCAAGAGGACAAAATGCCTCGTGTGTTTAGTCTAATACACCATGGACTTGTTTGCTACAGTTACAGTATTAAAGCTGTAATTATAGTCAGTGAACCGCAGATGTACTGTAGCCATAGGGTTTAAACAGGGTGTTATTGCAGTAGAAACCACCCCCAGTAGGTTATAAGTTCAAAGGGTCATTTTTCCCTCTCTGTTTAATCAGATATTCAAGCCTACAGACTTCTTAGTAATCATTATCAGGTATTTAACATCTCAACCTGTTTTATGCAGTCCCCTTGGATTGATTTTAGGTTTTCGTTTCTGTTTCGAAAGAAGGAGTATGGCTTAATGCTTGCATATGACTTTGTAGTAAGTATTTAGTGTGAAGTGCAAATGGAATACCATTTTTATGATGTGGTGGTTAGATACAGGTATGCCACCCTGCTGCAACATTGAGCCACAGTTCTCAGTAAATAACGATGTAGATGCTTTGTATTTGAGTGGAGATTGAACATCATAGCAGAAGACGTGGATTTTGGTGCAGGAAAGAACAAAAATAATCTCTTTGAGACAGTGCAAGTACAGTGTATTGGAGATAGTATTAAAATATGCTTTTTTATAATGTTAGCACAAGGAGATTTGGGGTTTCTGACACCGTCAGTGCCATTGCATGGTGGCGGTCTGTATGGAAATGGTCTGAACGTGAACACATGCCTTCTGCTAGCAGGTATAGGTATCAAGTCTCGATTAGAAGTGACTGAAGAAAAATGTCAAAATCCATATTCTTTTTGCTCCTTGTGCTTGACAGACAAAATTTCATATTGAACCTAAAAGAGATGATAGCTGAATATTGACTTTCCATTTTAGCAGTGAGCATAACCATTTTTTATTTCTGATTAAGCAGGACTGTAATGGTTACCATGTAGGAAAATATAGGTAATATTAAACTGAAATATGTCTGTCTAGGGATCCATTCATTTCCCCAAAATAGCCAGTTTCTATTTATATATGAATGTCTGTATGTTTATATATATTTAAATGCCCCATTTGCTACACTGGTTTTAGCTTCTTGTTAGCATCACTTCTTGTTAGCATGATGTTCTACAGCACAAGGCAGCTGGAAAAGTGAAACATGTGTTCAAGAATTTATGCAGTGTCTTTACTTTCTTTCATTAAGAGAACTAACAATAATAGGTGCATATTATAAGTTAGCAGTGTTAAGCAGTATGTTATAGCCATGTCTGACAGACATGTTGTTTACATTCATGTTTTATATTGGTGAAACTGTAGCTTTTTTATCAACATGACATTTTTCAAATGCAATATTTATACCTCTTCTTCCATACAGAGGAAACTTAGTCATCTAAAAACATGATATGTTTTAAATCCACTTGTCTCCTTTTCAATAAGAAAATATTTCCAATTATTTCCCTAGCAAAATACTTAAGTCAGCATGTTCTGTATTCCAGGCCTTCTATTAATTGACGAGGGGAAAATTTCTCACCTCTTACTAACAATAACCCATCTTATTTTAACACGGCTGAAACCTTCTCTGTGGGTAGGTACAACCCTCCCTTGTTGCCCTTAGCAGTTTCTTTTGGGCTGTGTGTAACCCCATTTTGTATGTACTGTCTCTGCCAGTGTCAGTGGGATTTGTTCACATCCTACCATTTTCCCAAAGGAATATCCTTGCCTAAACTGTCTGAACTGTGATCTCTGTGGTCCTCGGAGACAGCTAAAAATGCAAAATCTTTTCTTACATACGTATACCCCAGGGAGATCATGTGATAATGAGCTCCAAAGTCTGATTACACTTTATGTGAAACGAATATATATGTGGCTTGAAAAGACATCTCTGACACTAAAGTAAATAAATAAACAAATAGTTAATTAACCCATCTGAACTTCATGTCCTTAAAGAAACACGCATTGCATACAGTACTATCTTGTACTATTGTAGTATAAAATCAACAATACAATATACAGGAGATATTCGGTAACATAAATGCCAGTCTGCATCAAGTCTGAGATCCATCCAGTATAGTACTTTTATTTTCAATGACATCCAGAAGGAGGTATTTCAGAGGAAGGTTTCAGCAACTCAGAGGAGGCAGAGGTGGATAATTCCTCCCTCTTTTCATCACACTCAGAAAAGATCTCTCTTAGTAAATTGAGATTGCTTTAAATCCCGAAGCATAAGGTTTCATTTTTGTTCCCATACTCTTCCTTTTAGCATTAACTATTACAACCCTGGATATTACTACTGTTTCAGTACATGCCTACGCTCTCATAAGACCATAACCCCAGCAACATCCTGTCATAATGAGCTCCAAGGTCCAATTACACCTTATTTAAAAAAAGTATTTCCTCCTTTCAAGTTTGAATTTGGTGCTGTTCAGCTGCAGAGACTACTCTCTTGTTCTTGTACGGTGCAATAGGCATTTCAAACTGCAGCATAGCAGCTCTTTTTTGTAGACACACCAGCACCCGAAATGTGCCCTCGTTGTCAGCTGGCCCTCCAAATACTTTAAGCTTTTCTCATATTCAAAAGTAGCAAGAGACAAAAACCGCCACTTGTAAGGAGAGAAGAATGATGATGCCCAGCAGGGAGTGTTCACCAGGTCAGCGGTTAGTTAGGAGAAGGTACTCTCCTAACCTTTTGCTGGGTGCTCCTGGTGAAGGCTTCAAGGGATGCTGTGCTTATCGCTCTTTGAGCCAGCCCCTTTGAAGACCCCAGCTGCAGCCTGATCACTGAACACAGCATCTGTCTTACCCAGCTCGCTATGAAATGCCTTGTTTATGTTAGTTGCTGGGGTTGCCTGTATAGTCAGGGACATCTCTAGAGAGCAGCAACATGAGAATCCAAGGTGGGATGAGCTGTCTTCAGGAGATGCCTATTTCAGCCTGTTGACCACATGAAAAGCCCTGATAGCTTGCTTAAACTAGACTAAATTTAGGTAGGAGCAGAGCCACCCCATATCAGCAGGTGGCAACTTTGGAGAACACAGCAGTCGTCGTTGGCCCGCCAACACAATCACGTATCACACATTGTCTGGCAGGCTCTGCAGCAGGCAAAGTGTTTGAAAGAAGCTCTGGGAAAGAGAACAAACATATCTGCGCAGCTGACTATTTGCTTAGTAATCAATTTCCAGTGGTCAAAGTTTTCTTCCACGTTTAGACAATGCAAGTAATGCTAGGCAGCCCCCTGATTACTTCTTATTTCATACAATTTTAGGTTGTAGCAACATTTCTCTTTTGCTGTGTTTCCTCGAGCTTTCAAAAAGTACTAGGTCATAAGACAGAAATAACTCCGTGCATTTTAGACAGTTATTAACATGTAATTCTGAATCTATTTTAGAAGAATATGTTTGTGTGTGTTTGATGATGAGCTGATGTGATAATTAGGTTTCTTCTCTACATTGCCGTGTTTTTTAAAGTCCTAACAGGGAATTTTGTGACTATGTATTCCAGAATTTCACTCAGTGATTACACAAAAAGTTATTTGAACAGATTTGGTAAAGAAACAGTAAAAGGTACAAACAATGCAAAACTCACATAGCTTGTCTCATTTTTCTCTGGTTCAGGCAATCCATTAATTAGAATGGAAAAAGTATAAGCATGCAGACAGGTTGGTAGACTGTCACATTATCCTAAAGGAGGTAAGTAAATAAAATGGACCCATGGAATATTATTATTGCACTTAGAGAAAGAAGAAAAGAAGGAAATTAGTGAGCAGGAACTAGCAAAAAAAAGACAGTGGCCTTGGTGGTTGTATAGCTTTATAGATTGATTGGCTGTGTTATACCATTTTGGTTCTGCTTTGGAGAGTGATATTTTTGCACACTGTATTCTCTGCAGTACAGAACTACATGCAAAATCTTCCTTTCAGCTGCTCTGCACATCTTATTTTACCACAAAGTTACACACTTCTTCTGGATATGAAAAAGATATCAATAAATTAATGAAGCTAATTTTTCTCTAGATGTACAAACTGAACACATTTGATCCTTATCACATTATCCCTATTCTTTATAAACCTTCTGTACTATTTTATCCTGGGTTTTCTGTTGTTAGACCCTCATTCATAAGAGCATTGACTGCATTTTTATGGAGTTCAGCAGTCAGCTCATTTGTGTAACTCATTTAGACCTATGGGATGTACCTTAATTTCAGTAACGGTGAGATGTAATGTGATTTCAGGAAATGCGTATATCGTCAAAGGGCTTTGATACACATACTTGACATGGGAGAGCTGTTTCTGGCAAGTGGCTCTGCCAATGGTCCGTACCATCTGACCATTGCACTGGGCCTGATAACAATGAAATATAATTCTTTCTGGTGAGAACAGGAAGAGAAAAAGGACCCACAGATGTCACTCACACCACTCAATGCTCTACTGAATAATGCATGGATGCTAGAGTACCATGGAGATGCAGATTATAGAAGAAAAAATAGAAAGGCAGCACCTCTCCGAGAGGAACCCGGGGTTCTGGATGGCATCCTGCTAGGACTCGGCCAGATTTAGAGACACTTAAAACACATGTAATGGGCACTGTGAATTCTACCTTTGTAAATTTAGGTTGATTGTAATTGCCATATAAAAGGAGAGTCCTTGTGCATCCAACCCTAACTATTATATTTATAAGTGTCTGTTCTGTTAATTGCTGCCATTGGGATGTGGAGAGCCTTACGCCACGCACACTCCCCTGCAGTGAAGGGCTCCGAGAGCCCAGCTCTGAGTAGGTCCCCTTTGCTGGGAAGGAATGCAGGGCTGGGAGAAAGTTGTTTTCTGAGATGAATTGTAGTTGTTTCCAGCCAGAACCTGGCCTTATTTTCTGCCAGTAAAATAAAACCAGCTGAATTAGTTTCTGGATATGAATTCCTCTGGCACACTGAAAATCTTAGCTGTCTCTAGCCAACCATTCTTCTGAGCCCATTATGGAGATACACCAGAGGGGAAGGTACAATAGATTGATGCTGTATCTCCTCCAGTTAGTTCTTTGGGAGATAATATTAGCTGAAGTAATTTAGAGCAGCCCTGAGGCTCCTCTAAGCCATGAAACATGCACACTGGTTCCAAGGTTTGGGAAGGAGGGAAGGCATAAGGGTGAGTGAAAGATATAGGAGCATGGTTTAGGATCTGAGCCAAAGTTACTGCAGTCAGGGGAAGTCTTTCTATTGACTTCAAAAGGTTTTAAATCAAGCTCTAAGGATGAAGAAATTGAAGTCTGACTGGTTGAATTGTAATACCAAAAGGATTTAGCTCCTCTGATGGGATAAATTTCATCCCTCCTTAGCTGTGAGGCAGAAGGAAGTGTGTGAAGTGTGCCAGCTGCCCCAAAGATGCCATTCTCTGAAAACTGTCTTACCTGTTTTCCTGTGATACTGTGTATGATCATAGATGCTTTTGTACACAGTGAGGTAGTTTCATGAAGCAAGCTCATGTCCTGTTTTCTGGATAGAAGAGCTGGGTACTCTATTCATAGGTGTGATTGGTTGAATGTAATCTCTTGTAAACATAGAAAAATAAACTTGCAATTCTGTTGAGAACTTGATAAAGAGGAGTTCAGTTTAGTGCCATTATAAGGAGTCGGAGTTTTATGGAGACGGTATTGATTTGTTTTCATGTAAACTAAAAATTACAGCTGCACATAAGAGCCAGTTTGACTTTCAGTGACCCCAGGGAATTGTCTGTAGAATAAAAGCCTGGAAGTCTCTTGCAATCATGTTGTCTCTTTTGTAGACTCTGTAAGAGTTTGGTTATATTTCTATACCTGCAAGCAAAAAAGGCAAAATCGTGTTACGTGAATTTATACTAAAGAAATAGGTTATTAATAAAAATGTTTCTGTGTAAATATGAACGAGAGTATTTGTAGGATCTGTTTTTTTGTTACTTTGTTTTTCTTCTCACTTAATTCTATGTCTCTGCTTAGGAAGTTTCTTTTAATAGTGTTATAAATAGTCTGTACCTATACAAAGCTGTAGTTGGGAAATGAAGGTATGTTCTTTTTGAATTACAGAGAAGTTAGTGTAGAGCTGTGATAAGGAAACAAAGATATCTGTAGTAGCGAAATACTACAAATAGTTGCATAAAATGAAAGTTACAGACTTGTTTCAAACTATTGCAGTACACTAATGACTACTGACAGTTGTTTGTGAAACCAATGTTTCTGTTTAGGAGCTGGATTCTTTCTTTTTTTTTTTTTAAAATAGATTAAGTTATTTTAACCTGAAAGAAGAGTTCCCTGTATATGACAGTCAGGGATGTGTGACATATTTAAGTACGCAAGTTGGTTTTTTAACAGTAACATTTTTGGAATGTACTGAATCGGTATATTTTGAAAGTAAAAACACGTTAAACCAATCAGTTACATGAAACTGGAATCTGTGTACCGGGTGCTAACAGCAGAAACCTCACACAACACTGGAGCACCAGTTTAACTGTTTCTTGTGGTCTAACACACAACTTGGCATGTAGGGCATATGTGTTTGAGATGGACTTTTCATCAGGGTGAATGACATCTCTTTGTAATGTACTCCATGCAAAATCAGCAAAATAGCAGTCTTCAGTTTCATCAGTTATATACTTTCCAGGCAAAATCATGTATTTGCACAGAGACACAAAGCTAAAGAACAGAAAAAGTTTGACCACAAACATCTTGATAAGTATACAGACATGCATTCTCCTGCAACTGTGCTGTGCTAAAATGTGGAAGAATCTTGAGCGACTGAGCTGGTATGAAAGATGAAATTTAAACCTCGACCATTGTATTTTCATTGTTAATATAGTAAGAACAGTACTAATACTCTCTGTCTGTGCCTTTTGAACTGTGAGTGGCAGTGTGCTTTGCAATGGTTGGTGTCATTCTCCTTATTCTTTTAACATGGAAACTGCAGTGCTGCAAGTCAAGTCGTTTGCCTTGAGTAATATGAGCTGGTGGCAGAAGCAGGACTTGCCATCCATGTCCTTCAGTTTTCTTTTTTTCCAGGTAGACTATATTGTCTCTGACTGTATCAGTGGAACAGTAAAAGATAGTGATTTACAGTAATGCGTAGGGGTCTATCTAGAAAACTGCAAGGAAACAGCCAGTAGAGTGTGCTGCTCTCTTATGATGAAACGAGAAAAAAAATCATTTGTCGTTGGTTTGCTTAAAACCTCCTGAATATCTTTTCTTTTTATTATTCCTTAATGTAAAATTGTTCTTGCCAGGTTAGAGTTTATATCCCTTTACGATTGCGTTTTCTGGAGTGGCACTCACAAAATCAGCAGGTAAAACAACTTTGACTCATGTAGAAGACACTGTGAACCCTGAGCCAGCAGTACAGTATAGGAGAGCAATGGAGTCAAATTATCTCATTTTTCTTGCAGCCTGAAGTTCCTATTCTGAGAGTCCCATTCATGAAGGTCCAAAAGAAGTGTTTACATTCCCCCTTTTCCAGCTGACCTTACCAGTTATCCTCTGACCCTGTGTTATGATCTCAAAACATCTGTGAAAGCCTGGCAACTTCACTATTTGCGGGAGGGATAGGGAGGGGGAATTGAGGTTGTACAGGATCTTTCATCGCCTTTTGCTTTGGTTATACAGACACTGCAGTATTTTCGTGCCAGAGCTTGCATAAGAATATTTAAAGTAGTTTAATGAATCGTTTCTGAAAGACTCTGTGACACTGTTATATTATCTTTTATGATGTTGTCATAAGGGTTTGGGTTTTGTTTGCTTTTTTACAAATAACCTACTAGAAATAGCATTTCTCCATGTGTCCCAACTTTTCCCTACATGGCATTTTCCCACCAACTGGGAATGGAGGTGATAAGCGTCCTTTGCAGCTGGTGGGTGCCACTCTTGGCTAGCTGATTAACTGGCACAAGATGTATTGTGACAGCATGAAAAATGTCGTGCGTTGGCAAATGAACCCATGCCTTCTACCACGCATGCCGCTTTTGGGCTAGGAGTTCAAAAGAAAAAAACATGAGTCATGCCTCAGAGTGGATGGGTTTTGCTGTTCACTATAATTTGAATAAGCCTCTATCTTTAATGCAAAGACTAGGAGAAAAGGTTGGAATAGTTCTTAATCTTTATTTCTGGTAAAAATCAATAAACAAAAAGAGGGCCCATATCTTCCTAGGTTCCACAGTATCCACTTTACAATTCAGCTTGTTTTCAGACTTTTGTATAACAAGAGAGGATCTCTCCAGATTATTATTTTGCCTTTGTATCAAAAAATATTGTCATTAAAACAAGGCTGTTCCATTAATACAATCTTAATTATTTAACTAGAAACATGAAAACATGAAACTAGAAACATGAACATTTTCTGTATTCATTGGCACACAAAAAAAAAATCAGTCTGTCAGAAGAAATTTGATTTTTATGTTAATGAGTTGAGATTTCTGGAAACAATGGGAAAAGTGGCCATAGTTAAAAAGATGGACTCAATAGGTAAAACTGTAAATGTGTGTGAGATCAAAAGAGAACAGTACTCAAACGTAGACAGCTCTTTGTGGCTTGTATAAACAAGTGCTCCTGTTGTTACTACCTCTGTTGGAGCTGCAGGCATCATAATGATCACAGAAAACATCATGGAAAAGGGCAGATTTAGCAAATGCCTAAAATGACTGAGGGAAGATCACAGCTTTCTTAATGACATTTGTTTAACTTTTGCAACCATATATTTAGCAGGATAGGAGTGGACTGACTTAAGTCATGATGAGCCTTTAAGGACCTAAATGCATCAGTGCCAGAGGATGTAGCAAAACCAATGTGAGGGTCCATACTCCATAATGCAGGTGCCATTTCTATTAACATATGGGAGGAATATTTCTGGTGTGATTTCCTACAATACTCCAGCCATGGCTACATGCTCAGGAATTAGGCAAGTCAAGATTTTCCAATATGCTCTATAGCAGGGAAAGCAATACAAAGAGTGTGTGAGACTTCTCTGAAACTACACTGGCTACATCTGGGCCATTTGTGGGCACATGGGGCAGGGGCTGAGCTATAAAGCATAGCGCTCTCCCTGACCTGTGCTCCCACTATCCATATTGTGCACCTTGGGACATATCTAGGGCAGCTATGTTACAGGGTTAGGGGAGCTCAGGCTTCACCTCTTCCATGTTCTGGGTTGTACACAAGCACACGTTGCAGCATGGATCATGCATGGTCATGTAGCTGCACAGGGAATTTGGGCAGACATAGGAACTCTTGTCCCACACTTATCCCCTGCCTACCCTTAGTAATATGTCATGTAGGCATACCATGATCAACTCTTTGCCAGACGGAGTTTACATGTCCCTGTTTTGACCCCAGTCTTGCTCTGAGTCTTTGTGACAGCACCTCATTCATATTTCTAGGCCAGAAAACTTCTTCATCCCGTTAATGAAACATGTTTTCCTTTGTTGCCCATCCTAAAAAACAACAAAAAAAACCCCCAAAACAAATGAACAAACAAACAAAACCCCCCCCCAAAAAAACCACGAACCCAAAAAAACCCAGATGCATACATGTACATGTCACTTTTACTGTAATCTGTGGGAGGTGCACAACTGACGTGGTATTACTGTATATACGTACGACAAGAGTTCATTACACTAGAACAAAGTGTATAGTGTTCAGGAGGCATAATCAACTGTGCCTAACATTTAAGTTAATTAAAAATTTGAAGGTGCAAAATATACTAGATTACTAAATGAAGGTAGAATTTAGTGCTGTAAGAATCAGTCAGAGAGATCATCTCAAATCCTGGCATTTTCTGCAGGGAGAAAGAAAATGGGAAGAGAGCATGCTTTGTGTGCTTGTCCTTTGCCTGCGTGCCTTTGTAATATAATTACTAGGTAAAAATGTAACAGCGTAAGAAAAAACATGGCGTGTCTGAATTAAGTACAGCCTACTGCATACACGCATAGGAGCAGAGGCTTCTGTTAAATTCCTGGTGTTCCTGTGCAGCTTGTGAAGTAGGTGCACAATTTTTATTTAGCAGCAAAGTCCAGTAATTGTGGTGCAGTTATATGAAGACTCAGATTCTGCAACAGACATCAGCATGTTATAGTCTTGCTGTATTTCTTAAAAAGTTTGTGAGAACAAATGCTTCTGCGGTACATGCTTCTAATAACACCCACTGTCTTTTTTCCTTGGCACTTCAGCTTTCCCTTTCATATGGCTTGCTCTTGTTTAAAAGAACAATATATATTTAGTTTGTTGCCAGAGCTATGCTTGAGTAACGCTGTCTGGGGTGATAGACTTGAGTTTCCAGAAGATGATCTGAACATCAGCCTCATTATCCCAGATGTTGACACAACAGTCACCTATTCCAGATAGAGGAAATATGTCAGATGAAGTGCACGGCCCTTACGGCAGCTTTACAGTAAGACTAAACAATCTGGAGCGCTCCAAAATTTAGAGAGAAGGGCTGTGGCATGCATCTTTTACAAGGAAAAAATGGTTGAACAGTGATCATATATTGAGGGCTCTGACGTTCTAAGGTGGAAGCTCTGCTCTCTCCCCAGCAGGCCGTCGCGTTAACATGGTCAAGGTACAACACACAAAAGGACATGTGGTTAATTGCGGGTGGCTTTCGGCATCAGTCCAGAAGAGCTCAAAACCTGTGTCTCTGTATGCATAGCAAAACACCTCAACCACTAAGCTCTGTGTGCTCTTGTAAACATCTCTCTTATTTATACACATGTATATTTGCACAGTCCCAGTGTATAGTTTTTGTCCATGTGAATCCCAGCGTTTGCATGCCTGAGGGACAGTGTGTAAAAACTGCACCCACAAAATTATGTGTATCTAAACCAGGCTGTCTTGGGTCTTCGAAAATGTGACATTTGCTGTTACAGGGACATATTTTATCCTCAGAAATAAGTGCAGAAGTTATGTGACTGCAGTGGGATCTAGGATTTCTGATAAGGGAACACCTTTTTTGACCCTTAGGAGACTGTAGAATGAACACTTTTTGAGAAGTTTATCAAGCTAGGTATAAGTACATATGTGACAACTATCTGAAAAGATTTACCTAGGTTTCCCAGCAGAGACAATTTACATTTCAACTAGCATGTGGTTACATTTTTTTCCCAGGTTTAATCATTAAACACTGAAAATCTTAATTTCATCAAATGCAATCAAAGAACTTTGTATAGTAGCAATTAAAAGTATAAGACTAGCATTCGAGCTACAGCAAATTAAACAGCTGCATTGGAGTATTTTTAGCAGTCATCCCAATCAAAATGCACAAAAGGCTTTTATTTTTTTAAGGAGTATCTGCCGGGTGTAGCTCTGGTTTCCGCAATTCAACAACCTCACTAAATATTCGCACATACTTTTAAAAATTCAGTTACTGATAAGCAAGAAACTATTTTTTTTCCACAAGGCAACTTGGGTGAAAAAGTTCAGAGGGCTTGTGCTGACTGAGTTGCTTTTGCAGAAGGGGAGCTTCCAGCTGTAGTTGAAGTGTTTAAATAAGGAAACCAAGAGCTACTTTGTTGTTTCTGTTACTTTTACTGTACTTCATGTGTGGCATTGAGTTTTCCATATTGTAAATGCCACACATGAAGTCAGAGGACCTTGCTTCTCATCATTCATAGCTCCTGCCACGTTGTGGCAGTAGGTCTTTCTATTTATTTTACTGGTTTTTTACTGAAATGCCCAAGCTTTTGTGTGTAAGTCAGCCAACAGAGTCCTACATAATCAGCTATGTAATTAACCAAGTGGTAGTTCTAAGCTTCAAGTACCGACATGTTCCACATCCCTACTCTATTTAGAGACTGAATGAAGAAATTTGGAGGAATTTTAGAAGCCTGTGCAATTCTGAGTTGCCCAACTGTGGGAATTTGCCTGCATCCTCCTACTCCATGAGATTTAAGAGACCCCAGTCTTGTTATGCGATGATACCTAGAAATATAGAGAGGGTCACAAGTTTGGTTTCTGTCCTGACTCCCCTTGTGTCTTTTGACCAAGTGCAGGATGTAGAGAATATACTCACAAAGGGACAAAGTGGATCCAAGGCATGAGTAGAGAAAGAAGTTTTGGAGTAGAAAGGAGAAGGAGCTGGGTGGGAAAGGCAGAGATGCATGAGTAGCTCCATCAGTGTATGCGCTCATGGAGAAACCTCTGGCCTGCCTCCAATACAGCCATGGAGTTTGGTGTAACTGTGAGGTGGGTTCACAGCTTCTCTGCAATCTGAGCAGAAACCTGATAGCTCGAGTTATCTTGAAACTGTTGTTGACCAACAAAGACCATTTGAGTCATAGTATGTGAAATAGTCATAAACTGACATGGTTTCATATCCAGTTCTACCCTCAGCTTCTCCATACATTTTTTTTTCTGAAAAAGAATAGCATAAATGAACATCCTAGGCATCCGCTGGGACAGAGATCCTGCTTTGTCTAATAAACACTTAGGGAACCTGCATCTTGTTCTTTTGTCTTGCTGGTCTGTGCGCAGAGACAGTATTCTCTTCCATTCTTCTTCTAGCCTCCTCCATCTTCCTCTGTTTCACCCTTTACTCCATCTGGCTTTTGGGCATTCCTGATGTTTTACAGATCACCTCCTGTTAATCAAAGCTGTTCTCCCTCCCTTAGTGATTCAGTTTGTTGTTCCTCCTGAAATGCTGTGCTGGTTTTGGCTGGGGTAGACTTAAATTTCTTCATAGTAGCTCGTATGGGGCTATGTTTTGGATTTGTGCTGAAAACAGAGTTGATAACACAGGGATGTTTTAGTTACTGCTGAGCAGTGCTTACACAGCGTCAAGGCCTTTTCTGCTTCTCACACCACCCCACCAGCGAGGAGGCTGGGGGTGCACAAGAAGCTGGGAGGGGACACAGCTGGGACAGCTGACCCCAACTGACCAAAGGGACATTCCATACCATATGACGTCATGCTCAGCATATAAAGCTGGGGGAAGAAGAAGAAGGAAGGGGGGGACGTTGGGAGTGATGGCGTTTGTCTTCCCAAGTAACTATTATGCGTGATGGAGCCCTGCTTTCCTGGAGATGGCTGAACACCTCCCTGCCGATGGGAAGTAGTGAATGAATTCCTTGGTTTGCTTTGCTTGCGTGCGTGGCTTTTGCTTTACCTGTTAAACTGTCTTTATCTCAACCCACGAGTTTTCTCACCTTTCCTCTTCCGATTCTCTCCCCCATTCCCCCGGGGGGGAGTGAGCAAGCAGCTGTGTGGGGGTTAGTTGCCGGCTGGGGTTAAACCACGACAAATGCATTAGCTTTAAGTTAATGAACTTTCACTAGAGCTCTTTCCTGTTACTTGCTGCCATGAAGCATCAATCAGTATCACAACAGTAAGTGCTAGTTTAGTGTGGATGACATCTTTAGAAGGAGGGATGCAGCTGAGGAGGTGAAGGGAAGTGGCTATTTAGAGCTCAAGTCATCAATTAAGTTACTCAGTGATAAAGTCACTGTCTTGTTCTTTGCTGATGTTCATGTCATGTTGCTGTGTGGGGAGATGGTGATGCATCATTGCACTCTAGTGCTTTGTGATGTTGTATCAGCGCTGGAGATATTTTGGGATAGTGCCAATATTCTGCAAGCTTTGCAGGCACGAGATGCTATAATGAACAAGAGGAATAATTACTAAATCACCCCTCCCCTTACACTGGGAGCCAGGACTGGAACTCAGCTTTTGTTTAAGTGTGTTTCCCAGAGTAACAGAGGCGGCCTCCTCGCTGCTACCAAAACCACATTCTCTCTCTGGCTGGAGAACGTGTTTTCGTACATCTTTATGCCTGCTTCAGGAAGTGACATTATGTTTTTCATTGCACTCTTGAAACCTTTCAACCAATGCTATAAATAAACAAAATGTGTCACTTCTTGTTGTGGGCTACTGCTGTCAAGCTGAGGGCCCTCCAGAGCTCAGCATAGCTGTTTTAATTCCTAGCGTCTGCCTAAAAATTTATTCTGACTTGAAAGGAAGGGGCAGGATGTCATTGACAGTTCCTCTGAGAAGGTTCTGCAGAGGAAGTGTTTTCTCAGAAGGTGCTTGGAGGCACTAGTGAGTACAGGAGAACTGGGAGAACATGGACATTCAAAACAGGGAGTGACCATTTGAAGAAGGGAGGGACTCATGAGCCCCCAGTTTACTTCATCTGCTGACTTGCTCCACCACACTGTCTGGCACGGTAAGCCTAGAAATGTTAGTGAGGGTGCTCTTAGACACCTAGCTAGGACAAAACGTCCTGTGCACTGTCAGCCAGTCCTGGCCATAGTGACGTACAGTGTGTTGTACTCACCTAAATTCCTGTGATTAAACATTTCTCTTGCCAAAGACTGCTGCCTCTGAGTTTTGTACACTCATCCTTTTGGGAACTGTAGCATGCACTGAAAGCCATTTTGCTATTAGCTATTGGCATGAAAATACCATCCTAAGTATATGGAACACATGATTACAGTGGCATTAATTAAAAATACTTATCAGTCTACCCTGTTGCCAGTGCCTGAAGAGGTTTCTAAGGGATTTCACCAGCAGCACTGTAAATTATTTGTCAATGAATGATGAAAACATTGGGTTGTTTATACTTCAGGGATACCCTCTTAATAAGCAACTGCCTGCCTGTCACCCGTCTTAATTTTTTTGCCCCCTTCAGAAAGGTATCTAAGGTGGGGGTCCAGTGTGAGAGTTAAGATATCATGTTTATATTTCAGAAGGCCAGCCAAAGCCCTTAGATTTGGTCTCCAGCTGAGAGTAGCACACATTTAGAAATTACAACATTGGTATTGGCTATCTGGAGCTTTAGGAAGTGGCTGAGAGCTGGCAGTCAATTAAAACTGGGCTGGAGTTCAATATCAGAGTTATGCTGCCTGTTTTTGTAGGATGTGTTTGAATCCTGGGCTATGCTGCAATATGGTTTTGATGTAGAAGTATGTAAAAAGGAAATGTAACCCTTAAGAAGCTGTCTGCATTTTCTGGTACAGACAGGTTGTTCTACATAACTCCAGTTCAGGACCATATTTGGGCTGGAAAGTTGCACCCCACGTACTGTGGTGCAGATTCGAATCCCGTTTTTTGTGGTGTAAACATGGAGTAAAGCTGTTAACTTTGCTCCTTTGAGCAAGGAGCTGTGTTATGTGAATATCGGAGCGTGACCAAGGTCTGTCTTTCTGTTTGTAGCACAATGCCGGTTTTGGCATGAGTGCTGCGCAGCGGCAGAAATAAGAGATCGTGCTTCTGTCTGACAAGGAAAGATGTAATCCTTGTACTCTAGAAACAAACATGTATGTCTAGTGGTTCAGCCCCAAACTTCATGGCTGTGCTATGGAAGATCTAACTGATCATAGCAAATCTCCGTGCCCAGCATTTTTAAGCAGCTGGTTTATGCGGCTGAATTCACAACTGCTTTTATATAAGGACCCTGACTTATTCTTTCCTTTTTTTTTTTTTTCTTTTATTTTTTTTTTACTGTGGCACCTTTCAGTGGTCAGCATGTTATGCTTTACTCACACAGATCGGGACCCTAGCAGTAATTTGCCCTGTCTGCTCGCTCTGAGTGAGGTGCCCAGATCTGTTAGCGCTATTGCATTCGGTCTTCGCTGGAATATTCTTGCTCTTATCAGACAAAGCAGATCAGATTCTTATTCCAGAGACCTGTTATTTTTTTTTCTTTTTTTCCCAGCATGGTTTGGGGCCTGTAATAAGAGTGCTTGGGAGCATTTGCAGCACTGTTGTGTATGCATGAAAAACACCACCTCCCGGCCCCACAAGTTGGAGAACAAGTTTCGAAAAGGAATATTTGCCCTAAGGGCCTTCCCCAAAGACACTGAAACTAATTAAAAGGCTCCCATTAACTTCAAGAAGTTTTGGATCCGATCCCCGGTGTTTTTGTTTTCGGAGAGCTGACTGTAACCACGGTTTTCAAGCCATGGTGCGAGGCGCCTTAGCTCCAATGGCATTCCCAGCAACCGATGCCCCTTGGAACAGGCCGCAAATGTGTAGAACAGATTCGCCTGTTTACAAAACCATTCTCAGATGAAACCATTTAAACTCACTTTAAAAAGAAAGGAAATAATTGTTCCATTTGCTTTAAGGGTTAATTACGCTGGCTAACTAGACTATGCAATAAGGAAAGGATCCAGGGATCTTAGGCCTAGGAGTGAAGTCATGCCCCTTACCAGTAGAGAAAAGAATGGTAATTGCCTGCTGTGAGTACGAGCATATTTTGCTGGCTAGCAAAGAAATGGCATTGACAACTAGCAAATCCACTCTGCTGAGGAAAAAATGTATTTTTGAGGCAGGCACGCAGCCAGCGTTTTCGTTCGGGAAGTCTCACAAGTGGAATCAAAACTTGCGGAGGTAACATGAAACTGTGTGTTAGAAGGTTGTTTTTTTTAATCCCACATTTAATTCTGTCAACATTTCATGCTGGAATAAGAAAAATATTCCTTAGGTTGGTTTTAGTCAATTCCCCTCATCTTTTTTTCTCCCCTCAGTTCCTTTCTCCACCCCCCTCCTCAAGATTTCTTTCAGCGACATATTTGTTTAGAAAGCAGTGGTCCTTCGGAAAATGGTCATACGGCCTCCTCTCAGACATGCCGTGCGAGCAGCACCACACATTTGGAACTTGGCCCTGATTTGGGGATGTGCCGAAGACCAAGGATTCAGACAGAAAGGGTGGTCTGGTGGACAAGTGGCAGGTCTGGGGAGCAGCAACCCATCCACGGTACCTCCGGCACACCCACATCTTCTGCAGCCCTTCCTGCCCTCCCATAGCGATGGCAGTTTTGCAATGAAATAAGAATTGTAAAAACACCGTGTGTTAGTGAAATTCACTGGAGGTGAAGGGGCAGAGCTGAGGCCTCAGAGATGGGGCAAGTCTTACACGGTGCATCTAATAGTAGTAGGCACAGAAATTAACTGGTTTAGTGTATTTATGGATAGAGCCCTAGGGTCATGTCTGTAAATACATTTAGGACTTATTTAGGTCTAAGATAAGCGGACTTTGTAATTGATTCTCTACAAGCCTCAAGGTGTCCATACTGGGAGTTGTTTGGTATTGAGGTCTTCTGAAAATCTTCTCTGCAACGTAGATTTGCACCTAATCTTTTTTAATGTAATTAAGAACTGAGCACTTCTGAAATATTCACTCTCTGCCTTTGTGCTCAAGGATTTATAAAGAGCTGGAACTTTGGCTCATAAATCTGTATACAGGCACTTAAACAGATAGCCTGGTTACCCTAAGTGCTGAGCACTCAGCCTTCCCAGTTGATTTTCTAGGGTTTGGCCTAAAAAAGGCCTATAGAGCTGAGCTCCCATTCTTTCCTTTCCTCCCACACTTTTTAGTGGTTTAAACAGTGTTCCTCTCTATAGAGCTTCACTTTGCAGTCATGTCTGCTGCATTTCCTGTATATCACTTGCAAAGTGAATTGCTAAAATATGTTGCATGCAGAGTTTGAAATCGCAGGTGTCCTGCAATTGCCAGAACATGATGCCCTTTTTGTACAAAAGCTTCATTTCAGCAAAATTCTTTGACAACCCCATTTTTAGCTAAACCTCTGCTACTCTTTGCGCCCATCCTGGTCTCATCATGCTTCAATATATAGCTTGTAGTTGGTGTATGCTTTTGGTATTTGTCTATTAGGAATTAGACTAAGGTCACCTTCTTACTTTGTATACTCTGGTGAACAGCTTTCAGTTAGCAATTCCTTCTTGCCGTCGGACAGAATTTGATCCACAGAAGTGAACGTTCCTCAAGACCATTTCTTTCTATTGTTCATTTCCCCAGTCGTTATTCTTCCTTATAACTTGAACTCTGCAATAAATGCTGTGTTGTTTAAGATTTAGCTTAGAAAGTCCATTATGTTCAGTTTTCTGATCTTTGTTGATGCTGTTTGGTGTGGTTCTTTATCACAAAGGACCTTAACTTAGGGGAAATAAAATAAGTATCTGATGCCATAAATTTCTAACTGAGCATCCTTTTTCCCCCTCTTTTTAAAAGACTTCATAAATAGGCAAGCTTGTTGCCAGAAAATTGGTTTGTTCCGGCTTTTCTATTTGTTACAGAACAAGTAGCATAACAAAATACAAATGTGCAACAAAAATTTGTGGAAGAGTGGAAGAGCTTTTGGAACAGGGGCTATAGAGGGCATTAACATGGCCTTATTTATGGATGAACTTAAAAAAAAACTATTTGGATGCAGGAAAGAAATGTTTTATTTTCTCTAGAAATGATTTGCTGTTGTGTTAGAGTTTTCCATTCTGGCAGTTTTGTGATGGCACTGCAGTGGCAAAACAGAGAACAAAATAAAAATTCCTGAAATTCTTGAAAGAGTAAAAAAATCTGAGATGATTGTTAGTGCCAGGAAGAAGAAAAAGAAGATATTTTAATAGCCTGTCTGGATTTCCTCTAAACAAAGATGAAAGTAATTTTGGAGGGAACCCTGCTCAGAACGGATCAAGAATTTTTTGCCCTGCATTGTTTTATAGTACTGCCAAAAAAGTGTAATTGATGGAGGTAAATACTAAAGGCAAAATATATTTGTCATTAACTCTGGAAAATTTTTTTTGTCTTTTTACAAAAGCATGTATAATAACTTTAATGGGATTGAAAAGTGAGGGGCAGACAGAAGTCCTCTACAGAGTCAGGGATACAGTGCACCTGCCTACCATTTTATTTGGCCTGGATATAAATAGAGGGCTTTGGACCAGATTGCCATTAATCTCTCATCTTTCATTATTATTCAGTAATTTAATCCACAAAATACTTTAAGTGGTATATTATGACCCTTTGATTTCTAAATGATTTTCCTCACAGATCTTTTTCTCCCTGTGTGTTTATTGCATTCCTGTGCACATGGAAAGTCTGGGTCTGCTAGCAAGGCAGAAAAGAAAACAGTTCACCCTCACTTTTGAATTGTAAAGTACTTCTAAAGGGAGGCTGGGCCCTTTTAAACATCAGAGGAGAACTGAGCGTGAACAGACTTTGCAGGGCTGAGTCCTTCAGAAGCAGGGCTGGCTTTGTGCCTGAACTTGCACTCACTGAAATTATGAGATGTGTGAAATAGAGCTGTGCTTGTGGTGTGTAAAATAGGCCTCTGAATGGAAATGACATGTAGAAGGAGGTTCTAGATGTGTTTCATTATTGTAGGCTCTGGAAGAATTACAGAAGTAAAAGAACAGCCCTTTCCGCTCCCCTTCTACTAGATACAGATAACTGCAACTCCAGTGAGAGGACGTTGGTCTCAGGCTATCAAAAAGGCCAAGACAGAGACCCCAGCTACAAACACTGTGAGGGCAGTTGTTTGTTAGAAGTGCCTTTAGCATTTTATTAGTAAGTGCTGGCAATAGGAATGTTCAAATAAAAAATCCCACAGATTCATCTTCTGTCCAAAATTCAAACAACTTGTATTTTTGAAGACCCAGTTAACTTAATTTTTAGTCAGTTTTCACAGAATCACCGAAAGGTTGAGGCTGGAAGGGACCTCTGGAGATTATCTCATCATTTTCCTCTATTACCTTTTGGGCTTGAGTGAACCATGAAACAAAAATGTGAGCAAGCTGCAAAATACCGTCTCTGACCTGGATGAAATCTGAATGATGTGGAGATTTGAGAGTGAAAAGATTTTCTTGTGAAATTTCCAGTGTACTTTCAGAAGAAAATAGATGTTGGAATGAAGTCCTCTAAACTTTGGAGAAACATCTGAACTGGGATAGTCACCAAAACCAAACTTTAAAAAATAAAAAAGAGTATTAAAATGCAATGAATGTTTATGAAAGAGGCAAGATTGACATCTGTGGAGATCATACATCTCTGCTTAAGAACGGAGCTGTTGGCAGCATGGGTTCAGTCAGGGCTGGGCTGAGGTAGTGCTTTTCCTCAAGTGAACTGCGTGCCCCGTGTCCACAACCTTTTAATTCTTCTGTTCTGCTGAAGGATCACTCTGAAAAAGGCTCAATATTCCCTGTTTAGAGTGTTAGAAATGTCTAGCTGGTGAATTTTATCATTTACATCAATGGAAATTGTGGGTTTGTTATCAATTTCCATTCCCCTCTACTCATGTCTTTCCCAAAATAGGTGATCAAGTATTACTTTGCTGTCATTCCTCCCAGAAGTCAACTGGTACAGTACACATGATGGCTGGGTAGTTTCACCTCTCAGTCTGACCTCTTGTGTTCTGTGCCCATGGCTGCTTCTCCTCACATATGTGGGTGGCTCTTGGAGCCACCTACCACAAAAATTACAGTTCCTACCACCCAAAGCGCTTCATAGCTTTCATTCACCTTAACTTTTGTAGAGAAAGCTTGCTTCTAAAAAAGGCTAATTCAAGATCTTGTCCTTTTTCTGAGACAACCAACCCATGTGTCAGCTACTGGAAACACCTGTCTCTTAGGCTTGGAGAGAGAAACTCAGCTCTTCACCCCATTTCATTGCAATCCTCTACTGGAAATAGATTACGGACCGCTTCAATAATTGCTTTCTTTTGTTTGTTTGTTTTTAGTTAATAGGAAAAAACAGAAGCATTCTAAACCGAGTTCAAAGGGAACTTGGTCATCTCTGTTTCCCCATCCAGGGGAAAAGGGGTAAAATCTGTTTTGAGTTTAGCTATCAATCTGGAAGTAAATTGAATTAAATACAAAGATGTTTGAAAGCCGAGTTGTATTTCATTCCAACTGCATTGCTGATTTAAATGGGGTGGTGGAAGGGGGAAGGGGCTTAAATATTCAGCATTTTTATGATTAAGTATCCCTTGTGCCCCCACCACACCTCCTCTGAAAACAAAACACAAAGCATGCTTGGAACAGCTCATTACTGCTATGCTTCAAGGCCCCGATGCCTGTTCTATTAAAGCATAGCCCAAAGGAAGCTGAAGTGCTGAGCTGCTCCAGCACATGTTAGCACCGTCTGTTTGAACGTGCATGTGTATGCTTGCACATGCACATTAGACATTTTACAAACCTATCACAAGAGCCAGAGCCCATGCTTCATATACGTTACAGTGGACTTCCAAGGCAAATGAAGGAAAAGAAAAAAATGTTTCCTGAATTAAAAAGCGTGCTAGTGGAACAAAATGCCATTTGAATGATCAGTGGGCAGAAGGAGAATAATGCTATTTAGAGTTTTCCAAGGGCAGGGAGAGAAAGCAAGTCTGGCCTTTAATTCTGAATTCCATGAGCAGGACAGGGAGGGAAGTGTATCTCTGGTATTTATTTCATGTAAGTATTTTGTACTCTACAAGTGGTCTGTGTCACTAATTTGTGTAGAATATTCTTTGGTCCTTACAGTGTTAGGCAGGCTCAGCAGGGTGACTGATATACCAGTTGAAATGAGAAAAATGGCATGCATAGAGATGAAGGCTGCTATTCGCCAACATTTAACAAAAGGAAATAGTATGAATAAGCATGTTCACATTCAGCATACGCAGGAAGTCTGATGTTAGCAGCAAAGCTGCCATCATCCTGGTGTAGTCTTCAGGCAGTGGTACTGGTTCAAAGCCCAGGAGATCTTACTCGTATTCCTGGTGCTAAAGACCTCGATTTGGTCACTTACACAGCCTTTTCTGTAAGGCATCGGATCAAAATACAGAGCCCTGGTTTCAGTTCTCACCTCTGACACTTGGGCTATGTCTTTCTGTTGTCATGAGGGCTCACAGTTTGAGCGTCTGCTCAAGACTGAATGCCTTGATGCTCCATATTGCCTGACTTGCAGTCTGGCACAACTGTGAGCCAGCTGTGATATCCAGGTGGAGAAACTCAGCTGGGTGGGAACACAGCAAGACACTGCTCTGAGCTCAAATCTCACCTCCACAAGCAGGATGGATGTAACTGGTTGAAGCCACATGAAGCCAGGAACATGAGCAGACATCCAGACATGGCTAAATAGGAAAGGGTCAACACATCCTGAACTGGAGATTTGTGAAGTGGGAAATGATGAACAGAAAGGACAGATAAAGCATTAGGCCAAACGCTGAAGCATGGACTGACTTGTATCAGGGTCCAAACAGGAGGTAACACAGGGGGCCTGTGAGTACTGCTGCAGCAAATACTACAGGAGGAAGCTGGGATGGTAATATTTATGTGCCGTTGATGAAGCTTATCTCCCTAATATTTGTAAAGAGCTCTGGAGCGCACTATCTGCTAGATTAACCTGCACTGATTGTGCATCCGTTTATATGGGAAGAGATGTATTTATTTTTAACATTAATTCTGCTGCATGTTTAAATGAGACATGCTTTACAATGTAATTAAGAAACCCTTCTTTTCGCACAATTGTCAGCTCGCACTTTTCCCACTTTGCTAATGCCTTCAATGCACAAAAGCCATGAAGAAAATCTTTCCGTGACATGATGGCATTACCAGCTCTTTTCAAGTGGGAGGACTGTACTCCTACACAGCAGATTTTCCCTGTGTTGTGGTATTCATGCAGCAAAGAGCTGTACTTCTGAAGGGTTTCTTGTTTAAGCTCTTTCATGCCTCTTGCCTTGGAGACTTCTTTTAGACTTGTAGCCAAGAGGAGGTCAGGAAGTGCTCCGTGCTGCAGCTTCTTTTTCTGTATATGTTTCTATGTGGTTCTCCACAGATCCATGGAACACATTCCCTTCCATCTCTCTCCCTTTCAGAGTAGTTTATGTTTCATTATTTGCAGATGGAAAAATGACAACTTGACAAACAGGGGAGGATCTTTTTATTGAAATCGTCGTCTTCTTTCAGGCTCCCATGTAATGTAATGGGGTAATACTGAGAATGAAAAAAAAGATCGAATTTTATTTGCCCAGTGCATGAAAAATGAACTTCCGTGCACATTTCCGTGTGAGGTTATTTTTAGCTGTCATTCTGTTGATGGAATTTGCCCATCTTCGTGACTTTCCGATTTGGCCAAACTACTGATGCATTTACCGATGCCTTTACTGCCTTTGATTTTAGGGGCCTGAGTTTGGCTTTACAAAGTCTGTATTTTCAACTCTTTTGTGCTTCTTTTTTCATTGCTAAGCACACAGAGTAACAACCAGGGATAAATGAAATCTTCAAAAAGCCACTAGGAATTCAGCAGCCCGAAGCATCCCATCTAACCCAAGACACACAAGCTCCATTCCCCAGTTTTGTTTATTCTTTTCCTACCATGATTTACAGCCAAAACCCACTAGCTGTGCTTGCTCCTCATAACCAGGAAAGACTTTCTTGAACTGAACAGCACTGTTAAGCCCTGGTCTAACAGTTTCAGATTCATTTAACTGTGAGCACGAAGTTAATCAAGTTTCACAAAGATCTGGGTGTGATCTCAGTCCTGTTAGTAGGAGCTCTGAAAAGTGGTGGAGTTTGAGGGGAATGTCCTGCCTGCTTTTTGTGCCAAGCTTCTTCTCTTGTAATTCTTTCCCTGCTATTACATTTCAGTGCTGTAGGGGAAAGCACTGAGAGCATGAGGCCATCAGCCAGAACTGATTCAAAACCTTTCAGCGGCAAAACCTAGTGGTGTGGAAGGATGGGACAGGCTCAGGGAAGAGCCTGCCTCAGAGTGGAGTGATCAGCTCAGGGAACCAAAGATGGGCACCAGCTGGCGTTGCCCGACCATCACTCCTCCATCTTCTGCCTTTGCTGGGCTGCCCATGTGAGAGGGCAGTGCTTCTACTTTCCTCCCCGTGAGTGCAGGGCCATTGACTGGAGTGCTTTCATACCCAGCTGGCTGATCTTCTTATGCCTAAAGCCAGCCTATTCTATAATGCTTGTAATCAGGAGCAGCAAGGCTATAGCTGCATCACAGCAGTGGGGTTGGCAGAGCTGAGCTCAGGGGGTATTCATTAAAGATGAGATCCTTCTGCCTTTCTGCACTACTGGCCGTTGAGCACAGTGGATGGTCTGGCCACTGCATTCACTACTTCATTTTGCATTCGTGTCCACAGTCAGAGATGTAGTACACCCAGAGGCCTCTTCCAGCACCCCAGTTTTCTAGCATAGCAACTGAGCTTTGAAGTGACTTGTGTTCATGAAAGCAAGCAATTACTTCATAGCAGCATATACTGTCATAAGTCTATGCTAAGAGCCAGGAGCAAACCCCTAAACTTTCCTGTATCCTATGTTATTGGAATAGGTGTTTTTACAGAAATTGATGTCATGGAATCAAAACGAAATGCTTCTTTTTTGTCTGTGTTTTGCTCTGAATCATGGTTGTTACTGCAGTATAACAGAGTACTGCTGTTATCTTCCACCTTCTCCCCCCAAAAATCAACCCATAAAAAACCTGTCTCGATTTTAGCCACCTGGTTATAGTTAGTTTCTTATTTTAAAATAGCTTTCAAAATAGATCAGACATTACACCGTTAAAAACAATTTTCCCTGTAGGTATTGAATATCAGACAGGGCTTGTAGTAATAACTGATAGGTATCTAGAATAATCTTCAGTATGGACTGAGACTACAAAGATCTGTCAATCACTGCATTTAACTTTAAACACAGATGATTTGAATTCGTGTTAGCAGCATGAGGAAGTCAAAAAGATGGAATGGTGCTGTCGGAGAAAAGATGATAGGATTACCTCTGCTGTTAGCCTTTCCTGCTACTTGTTTGAGATACTAAATCAAGGTGAAGTTTATGAAAAAGGCTACAACAGGGGTTTCTAACTCTTCATTCCTGCTGGGATTTTCCTATTATAAATCTGCTGTCAGAAATAAGTGCTTTACTTGTGGCTTAATTTTATGCAGGCACAAACACCTTGGTTCAACACATTTTGCCAGAGACAGTCTTGACTGTCTTAATGCAACAGAGTCCTCATTAACAGGGACCTGTGAAAAAGAAAAATGCACACATGCTCTTTTGTCTTTGGTCATTCATGAGCAGTCCGATGAAAACTGAAATAAAACATAAATCCCGAGGTGGTGTGGAGCCGGTGTGGAGACATGAGTGTTTGAATCACACAGCTTATGTGAATTATCCATCTTGAAGAACATTACACTCCACCTTTTGAATGAAGTTTCATTAATGTGGTGGAAAGCTCACAGTTCCTATTTGTTCTGCTGTGGCTGCTGAATTTAGCACTACCCCCAGTGCTCACCCCCAAAGCAAACACCTCTGTTGTGGTGATTTTTCCTTTTTTATCCAACTATATAACAGTACAGGCAACCAAGACAATGGTTTCGGAGAAGCTCGTCAGACTTGCTTGGGCAGTTCTTTCTCCATGCAAGGGCCATCAAGACAGATTGGCAGTACTTTGCTGGCTTCATAATGCATTTGTCCCATTCATTTGGAGTTCTGCATGCAAAAATAAAAAGTCAGGATCAGGCCTCAAAAGTGATGAATGCCCATTTGCATATTGCCTCCTAATTTTGGCACTGTCTGGTGTACTGGGCTGTGTTTCAAAAGTGCACCTAGTAGATTTGTCACTGGTATCTGTTCCCTTGTTCTCAGGACATGGATGTGAAATTTGCCTTCAGGCACTCAGTACTGGAAGTATGACTTTAAGTTTATCCCATCTAAAAGAAATTATTAACCTGAAGTTGTAGGAGAGGGAATCTCAGATCACAGGAAAAGAGATCTTGTCATTACTGTGATGAAAGACATCCTTACTCGCAACCCATTGTGTGCTTCTGTGTTGCTTTAATATCAGATTTTAAAATCCCCACTCAACTAAGACCGCATCCCTAAGGCAGTGACAGCGTTAGTCAGGCCCAGAAGGAATCCGTTCTCCGTGCAGTGCTGTGAAATTTCAAATTTCAAAATATAATTTTGTTCCAGGTTAAAAGAAGACTCCAGTGTACTGAAACTCCACCTTAAGTAAAATTTTGCCTTATTTTCTGGTCTAGTCACTCAACAAATGTACCATAGGATCATAGAATGGTTTGGCTTGGAAGGGACCTTAAAGATCATCTACTTCCAACCTCCCTGCCATCGGCAGGGATGCCTTCCACTAGACCAGGTTGCTCAAAGCCCCATCCAACCTGGCCTTGAACACTTCCAGGGATGGGGCATCCACAACTTCTCCGGGCAACCTGTTCCAGTGCCTCACCACCCTCATAGTGAAGAATTTCTTCCTTATATCTAATCTAAATCTACCCTCTTTCAGTTTAAAGCCATCATCCCTTGTCCTATCACTACATGTCCTTCTAAAAAGTCCCCCTCCAGCTTTCTTGTAGGCCCCCTTCAGGTACTGGAAGGCTGCAATAAGGTCTCCCTGGAGCCATCTCTTCTCCAGGCTGAGCAATCCCAACTCTCTCAGCCTGTCTTCATAGGAGAGGTAGTCCAGCCCTCTGATCATCTCTGATGGCCCCCCTCTGGACTCTCTCCAACAGGTCCATGTCCTTCTTACATTTTAACAAAACCAAAATCTTTTCATTTTGATTTGCTTCATCTCATATTTTCAAATAGTCTAAAAAATACGAGAAGTACTTTTTAACGGAAAGCCCCAAAAAATCCATTCAGAAAATGTGAAAACAAGCCATTTTGATATTGCCAGAACTGTGTCTTCGTCTTGCTTCCACAAAGAAAGTGGCACCGTTTTGCAAAAGACTAAGATTTTACGCAGCTGCACCTTTTTGACTGAATATGGCTCCAGTGTTGCTGGCTTTTGTGATCGGCTGTAGATGGAATAGTCAACTGATGAAATATAATGTGCTTTGAATTATCTTAGCAAAACGCTTCACTTGCGGTAAATTCATTGGCATGTATGCACATTGTGTTTCCTCAGATCAGGATGACAACCTCATTGCTGGCTGGCTTGTGGCATCCCACGTTAACACATGTAAACTTCACAGCTGTGTGCTGTGTTGTTACAACCGAAAGGACGTAGGGGCCGAAGCCAGCAACTTCTTTCTTTGTTTTCCTCTAAAATAAAAGTCTATGCAGAGATGCCTTTTCAGCTGAAGGCCTATGAGGTAGCATAACCCAGTTTATTTTATCTCTGTTTTCATGCGGTTCTCCTGACTTAACACCCTTGCCTATAGCCGAGAGCTCTGGAAGGCTGGCTGAAGAGAGGGTCTTTACAGCATTTTGGGAGAAAAGGGAGGATTTTGATTTACAGGCAGCCTGCTGTACGGCACTTCAAACCATCCATTTTCCAAAGTGTGACAGGTATAAAGTAGCCACAGAAATTATTTTCCTGATGAGTCTGAACTGTGAAGTGGGAAAAGGGAAGCATATTCCAGTGAGTGGTTGCAATGCAGTTTAATCTTCCTGTGTATCCCCACTGCAGATGCAGTCTGCCTGTTTAGATCATCTGAAGCTACGGAAGTCTGTTGAGCTTAAGCACAGAAAAACGTACCTGATCCGCTGAGCTGCAGCGGATAAGCTGGATTTTAACCATAGCAGAGAATTTGGGGGGCGGGGACTGGTTTTGGAGTTTTTTTTAATCAGTGTGTTACAACCCAAGTTCTCAGAAAAACCTTGAGGTGTTCATCTGAGAATCCAAATCAGAGGGCATTTCTGTGTCAAACAGGTATCTGCAGGTGGGTATGGCTGTCGGCGTGCACAAACCCCCGATTGCAAGTAGGGGATTTTTGATATCTGCTTCAGGAAGACCGATGCCAGGGAGGCTGGAGAGGGGCCAGGAGGAAGGAAGAGGCCTTCCCGGGGGGGCGGGAGACTTTGAAGTGTGACCCTGAGCAGAACCGGGGTGGGAACAGTGGGAGCAGAGGCGAGGGGCAGCCGGGGCGGGCAGCGGGGTGCCGGGGCTGTGGAGGCAGGGAGGGGAAGGTAGGGGTCAGGGAGGAGGGCATGCGGGCAGGGAGGCTCCCAGCGCTGGGAGCTGGGTGCTTGCCGGACAGGTTGCAACAAGCAGTTGGGGGAAACCGGCTGTGTTTTTTAACAGCTGGTTTGACGTGATGAAGGCTGAGCAGCCTCCAAAGCAGCCCTGATCACATGCCCTGGGGGGAAGCAGTGGCTGAAATATCAGCCTAGGAATCAGGAGACCAGGGTTTTATTCCATCATCTGCAGCTATTTCAGGAGTGACTTTGGGCAAGCGGCTGATGTGCTTGCACCTTGGTTTCCCCACCACCAAAGGGTGTTGCTCACCTTGATACCCCCGAAACTGAGATGCTAGAAGCGGAAGCCTCTCCTCTCCCAGTGCGGTAGGACAAAAACACTGAAATTAAAATCTGGCAAGTTCAAAACTGTCAGAGGGAATTCCTTTTTCACATAGGCTGATGCAAATCAGGACTAACACCAGTGACTAAGGTGAACTGGCGTCAGTGGGAAGCAGAATTAAGTGGGGTCTGTTCAGTGCCTATATAAGTAATAAGCACACACTCATCGAGCCCTGACCCAGCTGTTCTTCTGTAGTTTAATTCTTTAATAAAACATTTTTTTTTGCCTACCTTTTTTAAGACAAATGTTGAAATGAACCTTTGCTCATGTAAAATGCATTTGCCATATGACTAATGGTTATTTTTAAAGCGCTGAGCAAAGTCTATGCATGTGTGTGTCAGGGAGACAGAGAGGGACTCTTTGTGTATTTGCTGTGGTAATTGTTTATGAATATATTTGTTTTTTCCAGTTATCCTTTCCAATTGTAATACATCAGCAGTCTTGTCTCCATTTCTCTCTGTTGAGGTTTGTGTGTACATAGAGAGATTTATGCTTTCAGATATTTCAGTTACAAAAGGATATGCTACATCTTAAGCACTGATTTTCATTCATAAAGTGCCATAGAACAGAGAGGTATTTTTGGAAAAGATGGAGTTAAAAGTTAAACCACGGTCATGCAAACAACTATGTGGCCATACGGCTAATTTCAGGGCCTTGGACTGAAATATGGTTTCATATCCAAAAAATAAAGGAGAAACTCTGAAAGGCTAGAACTCATGCTAATGCCTGCAGGAGAAGTTAAGCCCAGAGTCAGGGCTGGAGAATTTGACCTAAAGCATATTAGTGTGTCTTCACGGATGGAGACACAGTGGAGTGGAGAACTAATTTCTTCCACAATAGCAAGATTTTGTAATCTTGCTCAAGCAACAGCATGGTGGAAAATAGGAGAGGTGGCCTGTGGAGTATAAAGTCATTTGCACTTGGAATAAAAGAGTCTACGAGTGAAGACCTAGTCCCTATATGTCAGCAGTAAAAATCCCACAGACTTTACTTGGTCTACATTGTACTTAAGGTTTTAAGTACCTAGTGCCCAGCTGAGGCAATGGTCTTCTGTGACTGACCTCCAAATCAGGCACTGTGTAGATGCCAGATACATCATCTGTGTGTGTGTGTCTGTGTGCGTGTGTTTAACATGAAAGCAGCTTTTGTTTTACAATTGCTGCTAGTGCCGTAGGTTGTGGGGACTGGTTTTCATTAACATACTTAGGCTTTTGTGATTTAACACTATTACATGATCTGAGTGTTTGAAAATGACTTGAGCAGGCCCAATCCACAACGCCTGCCACGTGTCTCCGTGCCCTTTCCCAGGGCAGGAGTCGTTTCACACTGCTGGCATGACATGATTTCTTCCAGCACCACAGCAGGAAGCAGTCCTTACAGGTTTCAGGGGCTGTGAAAAGCTGCGTGGTTTAGCAACCCCTTCTTCATCCACAGAAACGAAGGGTCTCCATCGCTTTCTTCCTCAAGGATAACACCACCGCAGTAATACTGTAGCAGGATATTTTAAATTTATGCTGTTTGGTTTTGGAGCTAGAAGCCTGTAAATGCTGCTGTAAGGCTTCTGCTGTTCGACCATTATTTCATGTTGGCATTTTCATTTGAAGGCCCAACCATGGCCAAGAAAAGGAAACTTCTGTACTTTTCTTTCTGTGTTACATCTTCCAACTGGAATATTTTCAAGCACAATAGAATTGAACATGAGCTTTGGGGCGGGAGGAAGAGGAGAAAAGGAAATCAGCTAGAAGAGATGATGACTCCACTGGGGTACTCTGCAGTTTAGTTCTCTGGGGACTGAAAAATGCTTTCAACCAGTGTGATGTTGCAACAGTCCGAAAGAGGAGAGAAAAATCCATTTCTGGTCTAGACCGACCAGAAACTAAAAACAAGGGACACTTTGAATTCTGAGACTCTCACCACAACTGAAAACTGTGCTCAGGCCAAGTAACTGGAAAATCAGTTTCTTGGGTTAGAGAAATGCTTCCCTGAAGAATCAGAGGCAGCTTTCCATTTTAATTGGTAAAGAAATTATTATATTCTGAAGCATTGATTCTAACACCTGAACCAGTGCAAAGGTTTGCAGTCAGGGCTGTGAAGAGATTTGGATAGTTTCATGTGGAGCTTAGGGAAATGCTACAGTAAAACAAATTTTTCTGTGACATTTTCTTGCCATTTGGCTGTGATAGTCTATCATTTGTCACAAAATGGAAAAATAAGTTCTGTCTTCATAATGTACCAAAAAGAAGTCTGACTGCAAACACAAGTCAGGAAGAGGCACAGGGACTGGAGCTCAGTGGTGGAACCCTAGATCAGGAGATGGTTATGAGAAATCATATACCAGGAGACCTGAGAATCCCCTGACCAGGAGTAATTGAATGTGGTAATTGTTAAGGAGAGCTTTCAAAAGAAATGTTGAGTACAAATTACTTACAGGGTGCTTGTTTTAAGAGGGAAGTGTAGTAAATTTCAGGACAAATTTTTAAGTGGCAATAGTACAGGCACAGCCTATGCTGTAGGCAAAATAAATTTTCTGAACTAAATGACTCCTCTCAGTCAGTCAGGCTACAGTGTTTGTTTTCAGGGTGAAATATGTATTTCCTTCATTGCACTGGTACAAGGATGGCTGAATCCTGAGAAGAGGACTCTATATCTGGTTGAAATGCCCAGCAATACCACCTGCTCCTTATGGGATGAGAGGTCAACTTTGCAGAGGTTTGCATTGCAGAACAAGGGATACGATCAGAAAAGCCTTTTGGGATGTGACAGACTGATATGTGAGTAGTATTTCATATTGCAGGAAACAAGAAAATTTAGGGGTTTTTCTCTTAGTCCTGCACTTTTAAAACTGGTATATTATTACTAGTCTGCTCATTGTGGAGGGTGTTAGGCTAAATATGTTAATTCCAGGGAAAAGTGCCCTGCAATCTTCTGGATTAAAGTGATATGTAAGTGCCAAACATTATCTATATCATTTTATGATTAAATTTTAAAACAATATTTTCTTCAAAAAGATTCAGTCAAGATACTTGAATCTGGTAAAAGTAATATGACTCATACAGCCTATATTTTATCAATATGTGAAGCCTCTCGTTTACAAGAGCAACACAGCACTTCAAGATAAAAAATCAAGGGAGTTTGAAGATGCTAGCCAGTCTGTTCTTGTAGTGCTGTGATTTATTCTTGCTTTTGCAGAACTGCAGTCAAAGAAGATACAGAGAGACCATTTTTTTCAGATGATTAAAAAAGGTATAGATGGAAAGTGGAGGAAGAATGTCATATGCTTCTGTTCAAATCCTTTAGGTGCTGTGGCCATATGATAGTTCCAGACATTCATTCATCCAATCTTACCCTTTCTTTTCCTAATGTTCCCTTTTCATCTGACGGCCATTAGAAAGCACGACTTCTCTGTACTAGTTCGTAAGGACAAGGTGATGTGTTGGGAATGTGCCGTATCAGGGATGGGGAACTCTAGAAGGATGACCTAGAACTTTTCAATGTTCCTGCAATGCACATTTAAGTATCTTTCTGGGTAGGGGGCAGAGATACTTTCCATGTGTATGATTCTTGCATGCAAATATGCTTGCAAGCTCAGGCTCACATGAAATTCTCCTCTGAAATTTGTTGCCTGTTGCACAGAGCTTAGGCCAAGATCTGTTCACCTCTGTTTTTTCAGTATTCAGCAGTGAGCAGTCTTCCCTGCTTTGGCTAACTGAAATACATTTTAGGAGGCAGCTGCCTATTGCCAAGAAGAGCCCGCATGCAAGAATATTTCCATCTGGGATGACTAACATGTGCCCAACGTACGTCCAGTCTCACATCCCACTCTGCAAACAAAATCCACTGATGAATTAATTCTCTTTTTGCTTCAAAGAGCAGTCAAAAGATGAAAGTGAAAAACTGGACATATTTCAAAAAATTACATTATATGAAAAATAGGTCGTTCAGCCAGATTGCAAATCATAGATTTTCAAAAATGTGAAATGTCAAGGAGTCCTATTTGAAAAAGTATGTGTTTCCTTGCTTGTTGCATATTTTGCTAGTGATGGAAAGAATGTGTTCAGAAAGGAAAGACAGTGTTTCAACTCCTTCTCAGGATAATGCCAACAATATTCAACTTGTTTGATCCAGGCTTTTATCAATATAAACACGATGCATTTGTCCTTGCTGAGTTTGTAATTCTTTCATAACAGAAACAGCAAAATTAATTTGAATAGTTGTAAATATAAAAGTGATGCAACAGTTTCTGGTATGTCACAGTTGCAAATATCAAGTCTGCTTCTTCTGAAGACACTTGATTTTATTGAATGCATAATTAAATGCGAATTAATCCTCATGCACTGAAGAAATGTCAATGCTGATATAAAACCCCATATAATAACCCACTGGCTTCTCATATATCAGTGACTCAGGCAATGAAATATATAATTGTGATGCTAATTAAATTGCTATTTTAAAGATATGTCTTTAATAAAGGGATTGTTTGTACCTACCCAGAATTAAAAACAGAGCTGTCAGTCTAATGCAGTATAGCTGTCAATACTTAAAACAATACACAGAAGCTGCAATTTTTTAGCTAGTCTCAGAGGTACAGGTCTGAAGAGGTGTAAATCCTCCACCCAAGACAAATGCGCAACATGCTGCCTGCTGTTTAACTGGTGGTACATATATTAGCAGAGCAGAGGTCTGTAATTACATAAATCCTCAAAAAAATTAGCTGTTTAGTAAACTATTTGAGCAGTACTAGTGCTAACTGCCTAAAACTGGCAATCCAAAACTCAGCCAACAAAGAAAATGTTGACCCAAGCAAAACAGTATTCATCTCAAGAATTAAAACCTTAAGCCAGTGTCATGTGCAGTCCTCTCAGATGTAATTATTGTATTCTAGTTTGTCCTGAATGTGCCCAGTATGTTTTTCCATGCTGTAAAAATAAATACAGTGATTTAAAACCCTGGAAAGTCCAAGTAGGTAATAAATAGTCCAGCTTTGTAGAAATGTGGGGTCTGACTTTCTGAGATCATCTGTGCTCTCTGTGAACATTTCATCCAATTCAGCACATCTGGGCATTTCTTCTGCAGGTGCCAGGGGCTTAGCCACATGTTTACAGGGCTTCCCCCTCCATTTATTGTGATTGCAAAGTGGTGATCCATCCTTGTGGAGGCCAAGGCAAAGGCCAGGCATAGAACAGGCTCACTGGAGCTAGTAGTTGGGCAACATTCAAAACATAGTAGTTTACACTCAGATTAAAGAAAACCAGATCTGTAAGGAGAGATAGTACTTTTTTATTAGAGCAACTTCTATACTTGAAAAAAACAAGCAAGCTTTTAGACAGACAAGACCACTTCTGGTCTGGAAGAGAAGCAGGAGTGTTCAAAGCTAAGTACAAGCTGAGAACAATTGCTCTGCTTTTACTTCATCATGTTAAACAGAGCCCTGTTAGGACTGATTGGCCACCTCCTAGAGCCTGGAGAGTCATCAAGTTCTAAGTTACAAAGAAACGGTATTTGGTCCAGCTATGTCAGTCTATATTAATCCCACATATGGCTCCACCAGCTTCAGTAGACAAACATCTTTAACCTAAGCATTTAATGATCGTTTCCATTGAGGAATTGTTTATTTAGAGTAAAAGGCAGGGTGGCCTTAGTGGACAGGACTCTAGGCTGAAACTCTGAAGCCAATCCTCTGTTCTTTGCTCAGCTGCTGGTCTACTGAGTGATCTAGAGTAAGTGGGTCTATCCGTCAGCTTCTGTGTGGTAAATGGGCATAATAAAACTTGCCTCCCTGCAAAGGCCTTTGAGATCTACAAAGGAGAAGTGTTACACAGCAGCTATACACTTCTTCATTACTAGCTCTTTTTCATGTGGTTCCTTTAATAGACATTTGGGTTCTGATTTAGATCTTCTGAACAGGGTGTAACACTACTGGTGCTAGTAGCAACTCTGTGTTTGCCAAATGTGACTAGAAGAGTCCTACTACTGTGATGTAAGCAATTAAAAAGTTATTTCTCTAAACTTCCCAATGTCAGATATGCTCTTAAATAGGTAAAGGCTACTTGTGTTCAGGAGCTACAGAAGTGTCTTCATCTCCCTGGACAATTACTGCGATGGCACATCCAATCTGAGTAGGCACATGTGGAAACAAATAACCATGTAGATGCTCACAGATTCTCCAATACAATAAATGTTATCTTTTTCACATTTAAGTAAAACACAGGAAAATGAATGCCGAAGCATTTCCCTTTATTCTGTAATGTATGTGCATGTGCACAGTCAAATGTACAAATGCGTAACCATACTTACGCACAATAGCAAATTTATGTACTATGAACACGTGTAAGTATGCATACATTGGCATTAAATAGTGTGCAATATCAAAAAAAAAAAAAAGGCAAATAAACATTCAGGTTACAAAGCCAAGCAACACTGGATATTCCAGGTTTCCTGGGCATCCTTAATTAGCCCTTTTGAATATGTATGGTGATACAGTTTTAATTACATGATAACGTGTAGCTTTTTTTGCCTTAACAGATTCTTGTTTCAGTCAGTCAATAAGGAGTCAGTTTTTTAACCCTTCTGGTTTTTATCTTCTTCCATTTGGTGCTCTGGCCTCAGATCTCATGTTAATGCACATGGTCCAAGCATTACACTGAACACAGAAAATGTTAATCCTCTTCCAAGCTTTTGTTTCTCTGGTGCTCCCATGACAGCATCTTCATATGCCCGAAATCCTGATGAACGTATCTCTGCAACACATCTGTGCAGGGTGAGAATACTATTATCTTCACAATATTATTGCTATCATGCAAAAACACTGAAGCACAGGGAGAAAAGGGACAAAAATGTTGGAATAACAACTTTCAGTGAAAGCTGAAAGAGAGAGATGTGGGAGCTTTCGCATGCGTAGCATTTCGCTAGCACTTTCTCCACTCAAAGCACAGGCCCAGTTGACTTCAGCTCTCAGCACTTCTGCATTTCAGGCCCCAGGTGTCTCTTGTTGAGCACCCAGAAAATGAGGCCAAGCACTCAAGAGGGAGGAAATTCCAGAATGATGTCATCATGCCTACACATGGGGAGAGGGAAGGAGCTAATCATGCCCAGGCAATCCAAATTCTGGCATTTGCTAACATTTTAGCATTTGGCTCACAACCATATCATTCTTTTAGCTGAGTTTCTCTGTGCATGTGTATACATTTCTCTGTAAATAAATAAGGACAACTGAACTATGTCTAACCTGCTAAAAACTCTTGTACTGCCTCCCCAGTAAAGCTAATTTATTGATGTGTGTGCCCTTGGAAAAAGGCATGGCATGTGTTGTAATAACCTTTACTTATTTTTCCTGCTGCAGTTAAATCTAGGGAAACTTGGTTTTGGTTGTTCCCAGGAGAGGAAGCAAAGTAAAGAAGATCTACCTTAATAGGTGCTGAAGCATCAGTACACCCCCCTGCTCCAGCTGTGCCTCAGCCATTCATTCCTTCTCTGCTTTAGAAGCAGGAACAGACAATAGGCAGGCAAACAGTTTGGCACCCAAAATCTGGGGGATCAAGGACTTCTAGGGGACAGGGATAAATTTCATTCACTTCAGTCTGAAAACCCGCTACTAAATCTCAAGTTTTACATTTGCTACATCGTCCCTATCCATTAGCAACTCAGGTATTAAAAAGCATAGCATGCTGCCTTAAAAATCCCAAGATTTTCAGTTAAATACGGGTTTATTTTTGGTTTGCTTCCTGCAAGTTTTCTCAAACCATTCCCCTTTTGAAACTTCCCTGCACAAGCAGACAGGTTAGAAACAGGTTAAAAATGGAAGCTGAAATCCATATGTAAACAGCTGGCTCCAAGAGCTGGTGCTCTAGGGAACGAAAACTTGTAATGCAAGACTCACAAAACTCTTGTGGGAGTTGGCTTCATTAAGTATCTACAACAAGCATGTCTGTGTGCATGTATCTGTACACCGTTGTGATCCTATCTGTGTGTGCATATGTACCTGAGCTTAGCAGAGTATTCACTCCCTGCTGCGCTGGTCACTCCTCTCTCTTCTCACACTTCTCATCTGTTCTTTGAAACTGGGAGTGCCTCTCTCTTTCATACACCCCCATCTCTGCTAGCGCCGCAGACTGATGGCAGAAGGACCTTTTTTACCCCTCCTATGTGTGTACAGCAGATGAGCTTTTCTCAATGACTCTCTGCTGACTGCGTCGGATGTTATCTACATTTCAGCCAGTGGACAGAGCAATGTGTTTACCCTGCCGAACTGAAATGCCCTGGCTTGCTCTCTAAAAGCTCTTCTCTATAGCCCTTCTATATAGGGTACCCAGGGAAACCTAAGTGCCAAGTGAAGCATCGAAGGGAGGCATTGTGAATACCCTACCTTTACCCCACTCCGAGTGGCTGTTTCCTCTCATGGTCTGAAAAATCCCTGATAAAGGGGTGGCATTAGTTAGTAGTGCTTTTGATTCTGGAAGTGCCTCCCCATCCATGCTGGATTCCTTCTCCCTTCCCAGCCTGGGGAGCACGTGGTTATCCCTCCTCCCTGACAACGGGGGAGCCAAGCTTTCCCTCTTCTCCTCGCTGCAGTCGCTAGCAGTAGGGGGAGCGATGGCAGATCTTATGCCAAGATTCCCTCTTTTTCCCAAGAGGGAAAAGCATATCCGTCCACGCTGAGACACTTCCTTACAGTATGTGGCTAAGCCATGCTCTCCAGCCAACATGTCAGCTAGCAACATGCGCTCTGTGGGCTTCTGGGTTGACAAGTCCTAGGGTAGGCAATGTGGTGGGAATAGTATGGTGCCTATTATGTTATTGAAAACAAAATACAGCTGCGTGTTACTGTTGGCTGAATGCAGCCTGTCAGCACCAACATCTCCCCAAGAAGCCAGGACTGATTGCAGCCAGCCTTCGCAGGAGAAGGTGCCAGTAGCCGAGCAGTTGGAGAAGTGTGACATGTTGCCCCCTGCCCGCTTCCAGGCCGTGTTAACATGGCAGTGTTAGAGCAGGGAGTGTGCCTGGAGAAGCACCATGTTGCGAGGAACCATGTGGTGACAGGCAGATTGCTCAGAAAGCCCCGAAGGAACTGCAGTGGTTTTGCTGATGGCTGAATGCCCCAGGACTGGGACAACATGCGTTCTCTCATGTGATGGACCGATCCAGAGCACCAGTGGTGCTTGCTATGCCTTGATGATGCGTCAAGCTCTAGCATCGCTCCAGAGTAATAGCCCACAGATTTGCTCATCCTAGTTGTTAATTACTGTAACTCACTCTTTTAGGACCAGGTCTATTTTCAGTCTTCATAGTTCACTGAAGCTGGAAGGCTGAGCATCCCTACCCTCTTGTGAATGTGAGTGGGTTGGGCGCCGGCCCTGGCCACTGGAGAATGAATCACGTTGCTGTAGCTGGGGACAAGTAATGAGGGTTAGGTAGGCTTTGAGCCATTTTGGTGCATCACTGTCTTTCCAGCTCTGCTTGTATTATGTTTCGGTCTTGACAATCAGAATCCTTGTAACTTCAGACAGACATCAAGGAACGAATGGTTTGTCCTCTGAATAAAATGAGAACGTGTGAGTGTGGGGAGAGAGGGGAAGGGAGAGAGGCATTTGCATAGGTCAGGAAAGGTCATTAAAACATCTGGCAGTAGTAACTGACATGTGTCAAATTTTAGTGTTCATTAAATTCGTATTAATGCAAGAATGGTTCTTAAACTCCAAATGCCACTTTTGGTTGCTCTGTTCCCCCAGTTGATGGTGATGACTTTTCAGAACTGTACCATGCGTGTTTGCTTGCTAGTGGCATCTGACCTGAGGTCAGATTTCTATTTAACCCCTTCCTGTAGGTCAAAAGACAAATTAATCTGGTGAGAATTGAATTGGAAATGAGGTGTCTGGATAGCAGGTGTCCCAACTGTGGAATAGTTGCCAGGCTGAAACGTGTTTGCATCTGTTCTTATGCCATCCAAGAAGTCATCTCTGAGGTCAGGGAGATATTCAGCCGACATCTGAGATGGGAAGTTGCCACAGGGAGCACAAGCAGCAGGTGCCTTCTGTTAGCAGATTATCCTGCAGTCTGAGGCGGAAATTTATGAGAGTGTCACTTTGAGTATAAATGTAGTCGTTTCCATTTATTGTGCACTTTGCTTTACCTGTGTTTACTACCAGTTTACAATCATAAAGAAGATACACTATTTCCCTCCCCCTTAAAGAGGTGAATCTCACAAATCTTTTTCTTCCTTTTTTTTTTAGAGGATGAAGATGACGAAGAGATGGTGGAGCCAAAAGCACAGGATGACTTGGAGACAGAAAATCAAGACCAGAAGCAGGAAGTGAAAGAAGGTACTTTAAAAAATGAAAAGGATTTTGTTATAGCTTTAAAGGACTGAATCCTGCAAGTAGTTATTCTCATAGGTAGTTTCCATTATTGAGAACACTGTGAAATCGAAACAGTCACCAGTTTTATTGATTCAGAACCACATGAGTGGCATAAAAGCAGAATATTGTCTCCCAGTGACCCAGCTGGTAGGTCTGAGAAGGTTGTGAAAGGCACAAGACTTCAGCTGTTTAGAAGCAGCAACATGTCCTCATAATTTCAGAACAAAGTAGAGATTCTTGGATTCCAGGACTGGTGCTTACTTGTCCTCTGGCTCAAATAGCCTGCTTACATGAAAGATTTAAAACACGAATGCCAGGCATTCCAGTAGCTCCATAAAGTTGCTTGGTCTTCAGAGATACTTAGAGCCCATAACTGTCTGCCTGCTTGAGAGGGGCAAACTTAAACCTAGTGGTGGTTAGGAATCTTCCAGCAGAAAACCATTTCACTGGAAAATGTTGACTGTCAAAATCAAAATTTTTTGTAGGAGCTGCCCCCAGGGAACTTAAGGTCAAAGCTGAAGCCAGGCAGGTCCAGCCCATCTATCCATTTCTCTGGGTTGAGACACTTTCCAGGGTTACAAGAGACAAAAATTCAGGTTACTACTTCTTTCTGGTGCAGACAAGGGACACGTGTCGAAGTGGTGCATGTCAGCACTGGACACAGTAGGTATGCTGTGTGTCTCTTGTTTGCTTCTCTTGGACCCATAATTAGAAGAGGGATGTGAAATTTGGTCTTCCTCATCTGGGAATTTACTAGAGTATTGGGTATTCTGCTTTGAGCAGTCAATGCTCACCGCTGTGTGGAGTGCGGGAAAAGAGCTGAAAAATCAGGAGCTCCAGTGTGAGAGGAAATGAGTTTCTTCTCCAGTATTTTTTAGCTCTGTATCGCCAGGACTGCTCACAATGCTGTTTACCCTCTTGAAAGGTAACTTACTTCCCCAGGTAGGGCCTAAGCCACTTCTTGCTATGGTGATCATTATCAGGATGATTCTGTGACCTTGGCTTTGTTTTTCACAAGGTAATCTCACTATGAGAAAAATATGGAGTAGTTTTACAGAGAAGCCCATGAAATTGTTAACTGTGAATACAGTAGTGGATGCTCCTTTCTCATCCAGGGGAGCCTGGCATGATTTACATCAGTGTCCAAAAAACCTGAGTCTGGTGTATAGTGCCCACATTCACTATCCTCGCACACTGAAGTGAGTTGCAGTACCAGCCATGCTGTCTTGATTATAAATTGATCTTTCTTGCCTCTTAAGAGCATCATAGAAATCACCTATGCCGTAAATTCTGCAGTGTCCTTTGCTCATTAGGTCCTTGCAGAAACACGGAGGGGGGAACTCACTCCTCCCACTCCTCATCCTTCTGCTTCTCCCACCACCCCCAGCCACTGCTGCTGTGGGCAGAGGGGAGCAGAGGGAGCAGCAGTGACAGCAGGAACAGGAGTCACACAAGAGTCTGTAAAGGCAGAACTGAAGATGTGAGCAAGAAACATGGCAACATAGAAAAACTTACTTTTTCGTGAAAATTATCCTTCCTCCCAAAACTGTGGGGTCAACTCACATATGGGCTCTAGCAGTCACTGGACCTAACACAGTATCTCTTACTGATGACGACAGGAAGCCATAAAAATTGATATCACTGCACTTATGTACTGTCCTGAGTTGCTGAATGTCCCTCTAGTATTCAGCTTACAGCTGATCCCACCCCCGTTTATTTTCCTGTAAAAGTAACGCTAGCGCTTATACATGGGGAGAAAGCACAAACTCCTGCATGAAGAGAAGAAGAAAAAATCTAAATAAATTCCTGAACTGATTTATTTCACCTTTTTGTGGGCTTTCAAGTTAGCCTTTTATGTACTTTGCTGACCAAGCAGCACCGCCAACATCTTTTATTTCTTTGTTGTGTTTTAGTCCCGGGGCAGTGCTCCCCTTCTCTGCCTAGCAGACCCCCTTAGGAACGGTAGATCAGCTGGGCTAGTTTAGCTCTAGTCTCAGGCACACAAACTGCAGGCTGTAAAAGCAAGGCACAGCTTGTTTTAGCAGAACTGGCTTTGGGAGGTGCTAACACTTGACTGGGTTCAGGGAAGAAGAAAGCATGCTCATTGCCTGATAGAAAGGGAACTTGATCTGCAGTATGTGTTGTGATGGATAAAATAGTGGCGTGCTGATGACTGGCATTAAATGCTGTGAATCAAATGCAGAAGTCATCCCCAAATTGACAGGGAACAGAGTCCAATTTTTAGTGTTTGGTGTCGTTCTCTCCCTGTTGTCTTTAGCCCTTTCGTCAACAGAACCCTGTTTTCGTCTCTGTTGTAGTCACCCTTCTCATGTTCTGAGCAACATTCAGAGTTTGAAGCCATCGTTTGTGTTTCATGGAAGTGATTAAAACCATGTTACAAGTCAAACAGGAGTTTAGAAGAACATTTCCTGTCGGTGCTGCACTCTGTGTGCCTACTTAGAATTAATAGCTTTTCTGCAAATTAGCACATAATGGGTTAAAAGCATGTTTATGTTGGCATTAAGTACTCTGGCTTCTTTTTCTCTGCAAGGCAAGACAATATTTTGCAAACTTTTTAAAGAATCTCTAATAGATATTATAGTGGCGCCATTCACACTGCTATATAGTAGTTAAGGCTGTGTCAGCACTTCCATTATGAATCCTGTTTTTCAGGGATTTATAACCCAGTCGTAAAAATTTGCTCTGGGCTGAAATTTGGTTTCAGCTCAGGGAGCACATTTTTTAACAGATTAAAAAAAATCAGCATGGCCTTTTTTGAGTTATAGGAGTGTAAGAAAAAAAACCATGGGAGAGAGAAGTGTGGGGAGACAAAGGCAGACAATTTTTTCATGAATATAACTCAAAAATAGGTCAAGATGAAAAATAAAGATTGGATGCAGTCAGTTCTGTCTCCCTCTCCCCACACCAACAGGACAGGAGTGCTCTATTTTTATAATGGTATTTTAAGAGGAAATGTGATTTTTTTTTCTCTGTGGTTTATAGGTAGTCCAATTTAATTCTACAGACATTTATTGCATGCTTAATTTCCTTGTCTTCCCCCTGCACGCCCCAGAGTTGCTCTGCGGGGTTTGGTGGGATTATTCAGCAGGCATGCGGTGCACCTGCAGTAGGGCAGCCTGCCTGGCACAACACCTCTTGCGGCACTTCAATGCCATGGAGGTGCTAAGGGCAGAGTAGCAGCTCGAGCCCCCCCAAGCATGTCTGGAGTGGGAGGTGAAGACCTGGCTTGTTGACTGTTTGAAGTATACGAAGCCCTGGGACCCCTTGTGTTTCTTCCACAGGGCTGCCTGTTGTCACCCATGTCTCAGGTGCATGGTCTCCCCACCGTCCTTGGAAGAGCCGAGTGTGGGATACCTGCTGGTGAACTGGGCTGGGCTCTGCCTGTTCCCAGCATCTCCTGACCACGTAAACAAGAGACTGGTCCCAAACTGTAGCATCAAGTGGGTTGGGGCTTTCCACCACCAGAGAGCTCTGGAGGTCCACGTAAGGTGCCTCTTTGTGTCGGTAGAAACCACATGAACAGCGGGACGGGCTGGGTCTTGAAAGTGGGCCTCAACCTGCATTTATCTGAAGCCGTGGACATATCTGCAGAAACCCGCATGAAAGGCTGTGATGGGGGAGGTTGGGATCTGCAGCTTCAAAGACCTGCTGTGCCCCCCTCTTGCCCTGGCCCTGTGCATGGGGCTTGGGTGTCCACACAGCAGGCTGTGGTGGGGGAGATGGTTTAGCTCTTGCCAGCTCAGGCTTCAGTATCAGAGAAGCAGGACAGGTTGCCAGCTTTGCCCCTGTGAACTCGTTGGGGTTTGTAATAGCCTGTAACGCCGCAGTTTCACTGCTGCCGACACCGCAGTGAGCTCAGGTGTGCCAACCCATCCTGATAGCCTGGCTCAGGTGTGTTCAGGGATGGTGCTCGGCACGGCCCCTGGAGAAGCACAATCAATGGGAACGGCGCTGCCTGGCACAGTTTTGAATTTAAGGCTCTGGACCCTGCTACTCCAGAACTTAAAAATTCCTACATGCACCTCAAAATCTCCCTTTTCATATTCAGCAATTGTGCCGTGCAGGGACTTGCGTTTTACACCCAACACAACCAGGATATGAAAGTGAGAAGCACAAGAAAAACAAGAGGATTGCAGGCTATCGGCACACAAGGACTAAAAGCTGCTGAGAGCCCCTTAGCACCTTGCCATTCTCACGCTGTCCGTTTCTACCATCCTCAGTCGTCAGCACATCTAAAGTTTACATGGGTTTAAATACACGCTGAAAGAAATAATACAGCTCTTAAAAGGGTTTTACTAATCTCCTTCTGTCTCTCGTTATATCTCTGGGCTCATAACAAGGCTGCTTCCTGCTTTACAGTTTTTATTAGTTCGCCCGTTCTTTCATTGACTTACTCTTTCTGTTCTTTTTTTCTTTTTTGCCTTTAATGGACTTCCTTTCTTTTGTCAGGTTTTTACAATTGCCTAGGTTCTAGGAGAATATTTTTTATATTCTATTATACTTATTTAAATGTGGGTATTTATTCTGTTTTCATTTTTTTAAATATTTTTGGCTCCCTTGGGAAAAGACTCCAATCCTGATATTTAAATATTTGTGAATTTGATCCTGCACTGTTATTATCACAACTATTTATATTATATTTACTACAAACCTGCTTCTGCCAGATAAGAACAAGTCTGCAGCATTTTTTATCTTAGTTCCTAAAGATCCAAGGAAATGTTTCCATATCAATTTTTTTTTCTGTTTTGTCCAAGGAGATTTGTGGACAAAGGACCTGATGTGAAATGTAGTATTTCTGAGGATCATGTTAAATCACACATGAAATAAAAAAATGCTCTTATTTTTCAGAAATAAGTGTTGAATAAATCTGTTGTTTTCATCTCACGTTCAATTTTTGTTACATATTCTAGACCTTTTTGCTCATGCACAAGTGTACAATGTCTTTCATTATGGATATACCTCGCATTTTCTTCCCCTGCGGTGTCCTCTGTGCATATATAACTGCACAGTGTTTTAATTTTAAATGTAAATTCCATTTTATTTTGTACAGTGTTATACATGAACATGAGTACAGGGCATCTTTGATAGATGTTGTTGACTTCATAACCCCAGAGCCACCCAGACAGCACTCTGCTTGTGGGTATGCGATCCCACCCATGTTTCAGTGGGTTCGTGGATAGGCGGGATGCCCGGTGGCCCTGTTAGGCAGAACTTGGTGGCTGCACCGTGGGTCCTCCTGATGTGAGCTGTGCAGCGCCACAGATGGGTTCAGCTCCTCCGGGCGGGAAGCAGAGCACAGGCACAATAGTTCATTACGAAGCTACGGTATAGAACCAAGAGCAAAGTATGGGTCTTCCTTTACAGGAGTTTTCATTGCACTCCAGGCAATAAGCACGTAACTTTTAGCACCAGTAAGCTAAGCATTGCACTAGGCTTTGTTAGACACGGAAGGTTAGATGTGGTTTGTTTGGTTTTTGTGCCAGGCAGAGCAGATACTTGAAGACAAATGCTGTGTTTTTACAGGGAATTTCTGAAGATATTGTCACATCACATAGGTCTCTGTGACAAAACAAAACAAAAAATACTTTGATCAGCTACTTAAGTTTCTCAGTTTTCCTTGAAGAGAGCCTGTGTCTCTTGAAAGCTGAGATCAAAGTAACTGTAAGCTCCCAGATAGGAAGAAAAATTGCAGAAAATTACATAGGTTCTTTTTATTTTATTTGACGTAATGGACAGACAGGGAGAAGGAACAAGAGGAAAATGGAAGTGGCTCTGAAAGATAAATGGTTAGAAAATCTTCATATTTGAAAGAACAAGCCTGTCTGTTTTGGTTTTTTTGCTTATACTTCATGTATTTGCAGTAGTTACAGCAATGTTTTACACTGGAAAAAGTAATGATGTTAACATTCTTGTAAGAAGAGATTGCCTCAAATAAAACTTCAGAGGCAGCCGAATGAAAGAAGAAAATAAGGTTAAAATATGAAGCTTAATATCGCCAGGGGGCATCTGGTGTGTCAGTCAGATGAATGAGGTAAGCTGATTTATGCCCTACAAACTTTAGCCAAGGTGTTTCTGATGCCGAAGAGGGTTTAATAGACTGCTGGCCTCCCACAGATCATTGCTAAACTGCAAGGGAGATTTTGCTGAGGTAGAACTGCAATCACGTGTGCCTCCGTTGCTTGTGAACACTCCACAGCTCCCAAGCTGTTTATTTTTTTGCCTTTTCCCTTTCTATTGATTTTTGGTTGTACTTTCTTTGCCAGTTATAGTCAGCAAATGGCCGAGTAATAAATTTATATTTCCAAGCTGTAGAGAGGATTTGATTTAGCAAATAATTTTTACCATTTGGAGCAGTTTAAAATGAGTTTTCCAGTTGCCTTTGCAGTTATTTTCTCCCCTTTTATGCCATTTTGCTGCATTGTCATGCTTGTTGTCTTTGATTCTCGGAAAGCGATGCTTTAGTGGTGACAGTGGGATATTGCCTCATTACAGGCTTCCTTGCCAGATGAGTTCCCTTAGTGCCAATTACTATTCAGTAGTGGATGCTGCAATAGGTCAACCTGTACTTTTTGCTAGTCATTCTTTTTTTTCACATGCATTGCTTCTGTCTAAAGCACTTAGAGGCAAATTGTGCTCCTGCCTTGGTAATTGTTGCTCTGCTACTCAGGGGGACCGTGCAGGGGGACGTAGATATTCTCTGGATGCGTGGAGCTCCACAGGGACCACTAACCTGGTGGTAGGAGGCATAATGCCAAGGCCATAGGAGATCATCAAAGGCTAAAGTTTCTAACTTCTTAGCTGCTTTGTCTCCTGAGGGCCAAATTGCTCCTCCACCTTTTGCATTTTTCCTACCCTCTATATTTAGCCCAGGTGTAGTGCAGAGATTTTGTCTTTCAGAGCTAATGCTTTGACCAGTTGAGGCAAACCTAAGCGTGGTGATAACAGCCTCTCCCAACCACAGGGAGTGCTCTGAAAGCAAGTACACTGAAAATTGGGGGAGCTGAGTACTGCAGTAATGCTGACCATGTCACTACTCCTGCCTGCTGTTGCGCCTTTCAATCCGTCCTTGCCCCTAGGGCTGGTGGTCGCATCGTACTTGGGCACCGGAGCTCACGAGTCTAGTGTGAACCATGGGAAAATCAGATGGTGAGCAAGGGCTACATCTCCCTGATAGCTGAAAGGAGGCATGGCATGGCGCAGCAACTGGAAAATAATTTCGAACTGCAACTTTAACTGTGTCACTCGTTGTTTAATTAAACATTAAGATGTGTATGACAGGGCTGGGAGTTAAACTTTGATGTATACTGGGTGTTCTCTGAGGCACCGTGCTGAATTATCTTTTTTGGCTGCTGGTGTTTTAACCAATATGGCCTACGGACACTGCAAGGTCTTTTTCACAAGTAAATGCCTCATTTCTCTAGTGTAAAGCCAATGCAGGAGACCTTTGATCGACAGGTAAACTCTGAGTATCTGTAATTTTGCAATAGATCTGTTTAAGATATGTTCTTTGTGTACCTAATTATAAATTTGGAACAAAATTCTCTGTTAGCGTAATCCCTGTGATGTCAACAGAGCTTTTCGTGCTGGGAATTTAAGCTAGTTGCAAGGATGGTTTGGTGTAACTGTGAAGGTACTAATGGCATTTTTTGAAATACAAGTAATTCTGAAATATAAATAAAATGATGGTTTAAAAACACATGCGGGCAAAGGCATAATTGATATACAACATTGCCACAATATCAATATGACCCTGCTAGTGTAACTGAGAACAGAATTTTGCTCCATAGCAATAGCAGCATCCCAATTTCCTTTCCCTCTGATGCTCACATTCGAGTTGGAATTCACCCACAGGTCATTAAACTGATGAAGATGCAGCATTGGTGCATCCTGCAAAGAAAATATTTTTCAAATGAAGGGCCATGCTGGAAATATTGGTTTGGAAGTAAATGTTTAGCATCTCTGCATATGTGTAAAGAAGCAACTTCATCTCATGGGGGCCAGCCTATCCTGACCGGTGCCTGAGATGGCTCCTACCCACTCCCAGGACAGCTTTGGCCACGGCTCAGTGGCATTTGTTGCTCTGGCTCTTACGATTCCCCTGCAAGGACTAAAACTGCCTTGAAGAGACTGGTGTTTGGTCGGTTGCTTTCGATTTTGCTGCCTCAGAGAATATCTTTGGTTATTTACTTCATTGCTTCACAAAAGCTCTAAAGCAGAGACAGAATTTATCAGTGACACCAAGTTGAAACGGGAAGAAGTGAACGGAGAGATTGTGTGAGCCCTTTTAACACAAAGAACTGTAGTATAAGTTAAGAAGATTATTTTATCTTTGGCTGCTCTGACAGGTCCCCTGTTACATAAGTGTTCTGCTTTTTTGAGTTAGGTATTGCCTAAATGTCAGTCACAGCCATTTCCTGAAATAGGAACACGGTGTTTATTTAATTTGGGGGGGTTAAGTATTTTCCATTTCAGAATAATAAATATATCAGATATAGGATCTCTTCTATGTAAATGTTACATTCTGGTAATATACAAGAGTATGTTTAGATATACTAAAAAATTCTTAGTCATGATTTTAAGAGTAAAGCTTTGATTCTTGTCCTGACATTGCTACGGCAAGCTTTCATGTCAAAAGAAACCCACTGAAGATGTTGATTCATTGGGAAAGGGGTGAAATGTCATACTCCTAACTACATCTTTTCATTTTCCAAGCTCCTCCTAGAGAACTGACAGAAGAAGAAAAACAGCAAGTTCTCCATTCAGAAGAATTCCTGATATTTTTTGACCGGACAATACGTGTCATTGAGCGAGCTTTGGCTGAAGATTCAGACATCTTCTTCGACTACAGTGGCAGAGATGTAGAAGAGAAAGATGGGTCAGTTTGGGGTTTGTTTCCTTTTGTAAAATAACCTTTACAAAAAGAATTCCAATGCCAGGAAGCCTTGATTTTAAAAATAAACTAAACATTTTTATAGTTAAGAAAAGTTTAAAACCTCTCCGTGAAGGCCTGGGTCACTTTGCTACCCTAAATTATTTTGTAAAATAGCTTCATGCTTTATCGCACTGGGGTTTTTTCTTTGATGTATTATGCAGGTGGTTTAATTTTTTTGTTTCATTTTTTGGGATGAAATTTCAAATTCTGAAGAAAAACGTTAATAAATGAAATACATAAATGTATGTGTACACATGTGTGTGTAGATGTGCCTGTGTACATTCCAGTGTGCTTGTATCATGCTATTTTTACAAATTCAAATTGCTGTTGTTTATATTCTACTGCTGCCTCAGGTCTGTAATGGATCCCACTGTGCTATGCATTGTGTGGATGAAAATGATGATCTCCCAAAGTGTTTGCAATCTAAACGCGTGAGATGAGAGGTGACAGGTTGTGTATTCAGCAATTGATAGGGGAGTAGAAGAAGCAAAATTTGTTAGTACGAGAGGAAGTATTTAGATGTCAACAGCTGCGTATCCGTTGAAGCCTCGTGGCAAATCAGTAGCTGTGCTGCACTGAACTTACTGGAGGTTACTCTAGAGCATCACCCCTGTGACTGGCTAAATGCATCAGTGTGGCAGCGTTGGACCAGCACTGAGCTTCAGCCCATCCTAATGGTGCCAGAAGGTATCCACCATCTCCATCGCTGGGAGGAGGTGCTGTAACTTTAAGATTTCAGGAATCAAAAATAACAGAGATTTGGTAATACCTTGGAGGTGAAGATTCAGAAAAGGGGGAGCTGAATGGCAGGGCCAGGTTTGGTCCTGAGAGACAGAGGTGGCAGAGGTAGCCCAGGGTGACCCAGAAGAGTCAGGAAGGCAGTGGGAAATTAAGAGATGTGGTTTTGTGAAACAGAGGTAAAATTTGTTCCTTGGTGCAGATTTGTTATCAGCAAGACAGTCAGTGAGAGCAATTAAATAAAGGTGACAGACTTCCCCAGGCTGGGCAGAGATTTGAGAAGTAGTAGTCAGAAGCTTTTGCATTGCTTTTCACAGCATTTGAACGCTGGTACTTCAAAAAGTGTCACTTTGTTTGAATTCATACAGAGATGTTCAAGCAGGAGCCAACCTTTCCTTTAACCGTCAGTTTTATGATGAGCACTGGTCAAAGCATCGTGTGGTCACCTGTATGGATTGGTCGCTTCAGGTAAGATGTGAAGCCGGGAGACATGTTTCCATATCCCTTCCAACTTCTCCATAAAAAAATAGGGCCAGCCTCAGTTTGCCCTTCATTCTGCAGACTATGATGTTAGTTTTTAGCTACCAGCAGGGCCCTAAATGAGTGAATGCATCTTTCTCCGTAAAGAAGAGTAGTGGGCAATAATGAAGCTGTCAGTTTTTTGTATACTTGGTCTTCAAAACCAGGATATTGTATTAAAAACTATAGGTTAACAAACCTACTAAGATGAAGGAGTCTTTACTTTTCCTCCCCCCTCCAATCCTTCAGCACATGGACATATTTTTAGGACAAAAGGTTTAAAATTAAACCAATTAAAAATAATTTACTAAATATGTAACAATTTATTTAATAAATAGTTATGCGTAATAATATATAAAATAAAAAATAAGAATAGTGAGGAATAAAATTTATTTTTCTAATATACTAAAACTCTGCTCCAAGGTCCACAATACAGATATAACAAAACTGCTCCAGGAGAACATAGGCTTGAAAAACGCGAACGCAAGCCAGTCTGCCTAGTCAGCCCCAAACCCAGCCTCAGGCATGCCCTGGTATGTCCAGAGCCCTGATGCAGCCTGGTGTGGGTAGCAAAGATGCTATAGATGTAGCTCAGCCCAGTGCTAAGAACAAGCTTTGCTTAGCCTAATCTTAGAAGTAGCTGCTCTTTCTGCACCATGTTAGGTGTTGCGTGTGGAGATGGCATGTGTTTAAGGCCAAGTACGTAAATGGTGCATGTGGGCTGGGGAGAGGCAGTGGATAAGGAGCACAGTGACTCTCGCATCCATCCTTCTCTCCTCCCCCTTGAAATGGCTGCAAGGCTGCTTCCATCCCTCCGGGTACTTCTCAGGTAAAGTGGCAGCTGACTGCACGGAGGAGGTGGCAGGCAGCAGGGAGGAGAGGAGTTGGGAGGGTCTCACCGAGCATCGCTGGTAGGCTGTGCAGGTCTGGCTGTCTGACCCGGTGTGATGCACAACAGCCAGCTGCAGAGACGCTTCTTGTAATATCCAGCTCGCGCCCTGTGTGTGAAATGAAGGATTTATCCCTTTGCTTTCATGCAAAATATCAGCTTAACAACAGGTATGCACTGGTGTGATGTGGGTGGCCTTTAAGCACATATGGATTTCCACAGAAATCAAATATAAGCCTGAGGAAACACTTATCTTAGGTTGTTCACTTGTTCAGGGACTGGAAATTACATGGAATTCTTATCTGATATTTTCCTAACAGGCAGCTCTTACTTTATTCCCAGGGCAGCAAGAAAAAAAGCCGCCTCAGAAGAGCACTGCCAAATGTAATTGCTCAGCCCCTGGGGCTCGAAGGCATGTTCTGCTTCCCACCTCTTTGTTCCAGGGTGGCCCCTCCTGCCTTCCCCTCCGTTAACTCTTCATGCTCAGCTCCCTGGCACCCCAGCAGGGGCTTCTCCGCCCCGGCAACTTCTCCATGCCGGGAGGCTTCTGTGCGCAACCCCACACTAGCTTGGGAGGAGGGACTTGCCTCCTCTGTTGCCTGCTTTGAGGTGTATCATGCAGCAGGAGCTGGAGTCGGACTGAGGTATTTCACCTAACCCCTAGCTCCACTTCTCACTCATGCTCCAGGACATGGCAGTGTCCAGTATGCCAAAGGATAACTTGAATAATCATGGGAACTGCGGAACACATTGCTCAATTTTCTGCGATAAAACTGTTGCTGCAAAACAGCCTGGAGGCAAATAGAAGCTTAATCAAACAAAGGACCTTGATGCATTGATTAACAAGTTATTCTGTTCCCAGTCACATGTAAAATACGGTCCCAAACATGTGGGATCATTCATACCATTAAAGCTAACCCGCTAGCCCCTTGATTCTTTTGCAGAGCAAAGGGAAAATGGCTTAGATGCTTCACCAAGGATCTAAGGGAAAGGCCCAACAGACTGAGTGTAAGCGTAGAGTGGGATCACCTTGCTCTGTCCACAAGGAGGTAACTTAACTCATCTAAAACCAAGAAAACCACAGTCTCAGGGATACTGCTGTGTCTCTCTTGACTCTCAGGCAGCAGCCTTGAATGCTGTTTCCCACAGCACCATTTCCACATTGCTTTCAGTTGCAGTCACAGGACAGCTGGGCACCTGGTGAGGACCAAAATTCTGTAAATGCAAGTAGATTGAATGAAGCAGCAAGTGTGTAATGCCAGCGTGGATTTAGGGTGCTGCATTTAGCTTGGTTTTTTTAAGAGTCAAAAAGCCTCGTAATGGTGTTGCCCAGCTAGGTATGACCCCAGCATATGTGTAAACTTGAAACTGTATTTGCAGTCATATGCATAAACTGTGATTGCAAAACCTAGATATAGACCAGCAAGATTTGAGTCACTGTTTGTTTATGGCCAGACATGCTGCCAACCAGAACATGCTTGCTAAACTTTCCAGGAGCATGAACCAACCCCTAAGTGCGTCTAAACTGGTGCTTCAGACCTGGTCACACATCTTAGCTGGCTGCAGTCATGCTGGTGGAAGGGCTTGTCACTTCTGCCTGCCAAGGTATCTGCCCCTTCACGACTGCAGGCTCAGTTGCTCACATGAATGGTACCTAACCTGTTCAGCCAAAGCAAGATGCCATGGCAAGAGCCTACTGCGCACATGGTTTACTTGGACCTGGGCCAACGTGGGATGAAAAGGTTCAAAGGAGAAGCTGAGCTCGCTGTTCAGAAGTGGTTGTAATCTCTGTCGCAGGAGAGAGAGAGAAGAGGGGGGTGAGATGCATGAGAGCAGTGGAGGGCAGGCTGGCACAACTGTGTCCAGAGAGGTGGTGCCTCAGGTGTGGAATTAAGCCACCATCAGGTCTCCCTCAGTTCTTGAGGAGGGAGAAGAGGTGATTGGTCTGCTGCATGCTCTAAATCCCATGCAACTGATTTGGGTGCTAAATAGCCCTTACAAGCTGTGCCAGCAGCCAGGGTCTTCCGGGATGTAGGTGCAACCCAGTCAGAGCCACCCCAAAATGGGAAAGAGGCAGCTACGGTGCCCACGTGTCATTGCTAGTTCTCCCACACATGGGTCCAGGCTCATTTGGAACAATGATCTTGAATAGAAAAATCATCAGCTCCATGATGTATTATCCATGGAAGTGTACACAAATTAGGAAAGAACAGCTGCTGATGGCAAAAGTTATAGCTGTGCACATTTCTTCCAAATGGATTTTGAGAGCAGAGAGGTTCAAACCCCAATAATAATTATATAAAGGGTGGTGGGTTTTTTTTTTTACTTTTAAAATGCCGGATGTGGACCAAATTCACAGCTCCCAATAGTACTATTGGCAGTTTCTTTGTCCCACTTCCTTTACATCTACCAGCTGCGCTGTTCTCCTATAAAGTGGTGAATGGTTTGGCAGGAATTTACCTGGGAAAGACAAAAAGTGACAATGATTTGCAGAGATCATTGAGAAATTTTGAGGGAAAGCATTCCTAGTTTACAGGAGGAGGGTGTGGGTCCTGTGGAGCTTGGGCTGCTGGCTCATTGGTCTGCAGAAGCCGTGTGCTTTTCTCTGGACGTGCCATAAGGTCCACTGCCTTACTTTGACTATTTAGAGAGAAGGACAGAGGCTACCAGAGGTGCCTAGTGTCAAACATGTGAGAGTGGAGAACTGGGTGCTATTGTATAGGCAGAAAGTAATTGATGTTTTGTGGGCAAATTGTTACTTCTTATGGTGTTTTGAAACGGTACAAGGTCATCAATGGAATGTGAAAATCTGATTTTTCATATATGATTTTGTGTGTGTGTGTATACATGTGTATCTATATATAAACAGAGCAAATACATATGTGTGTGTTGCATATCTACTTCCATACATCAGTGGATAATGGGCATACAAGAAAATATGGATCTGATTTTAGAGTGCTCATTGCATCAATCTTACTGAGTCAGCGGACTTCGAGGTCACCCTGTGCTTTACAAGATGACCTCAGCATCTTGCAAAATTGAGCTTCTCTGAAGAAAAAGTTTTATTTGCTACTTGAATCATCAGGAAGAGCTTTCAAGTTGATTCTATGCATAAGTGAAGAGGAAGAGTGCATAATGAAATAAGAAAGAATAGTTTTCAGGGATGCTGAAAAAACTGTGGATTTCAGAATAAAAGCAAGTCAGCGCTATGGTCATAGTGTTTTTATTATCAAAATCAATTAAGACAACGGTTTGTCCCTGAAGAAATGATTGAGCAAATACATTAGAATTGCTCAATCTTTCAGATTTTTCCTCTTCCTTGTTTTGCGTTCCCTTTATGAATATCCTGCTAGTTGTCTTTTCTGAGAATTACCTGCAGAAAATAACATTGCCTTTGTGGTATCTGAGAATAACTGATAGAGAGCAAGAAGCAGGGGCTTTAAGGATGTCAGGGGCAAGTAAAATATAAAACCAAAATGAAGCTGAATACTATGATTGGACTTAGTGTGCCATGTAATTAAAACCAGATATTGCACATGTAGTGTGAGATTATTTCTGTCTCATCGGATTTTGCATAGGTTCTTCATCATCCATCTTATTTCACTTGCTTTTTCTTTTTCTTTCTAGTACCCCGAGTTGATGGTTGCATCTTATAACAATAATGAAGATGCTCCACATGAGCCTGATGGGGTAGCCTTGGTATGGAACATGAAGTTCAAGAAAACCACACCGGAATATGTTTTCCATTGTCAGGTAAGACTGAGGAAGCCATTCATTTCATGCTAGACAAAACAGAGTTTACTACATGGTGCATCTGCCCACTATTTATGTGAAGAGGTTGAGGTTAAAAATAGGCATTTTTGGAAAAAGTACAAGCGGCAGTCCCGTGTTTTTAGAAGGCAACCAGCCTTCTCAAACAATACTGAAAGCCTGTTGGGGCTGCGTGTCATTCTTTGTCTATTTAAAACAGTCCCTAGGAGATTTAGTTTATAAAGCCCCTGCACTTATGAAGTAACTGTGGTGTACCACTTCCTCATCCAGGCAGCAACATATGCTTTCCCACCCACGTTAGCTTCCTTGCATCCTCTGCACTCCAAGCTGCCTACCCTTGCCTTGGTTCTGCTCAATATCATGTTTTGCCTTTAAAACTGGGAAGTACACTTTGGGCATGCATCTTACAGCTTGATAAAAATGGTCTTGATTACAAGGACTACTCCACCAATTCCTGTTTGACTGTCCTTTCGGTTAGCAAACCAGTGTTTCACTTCACTCAATGCTACTTTACGACTATACTATTTTAGAAGTTTACGGACAATTCAAAAATAGTTGGGTGTTTTATTTCTACAGGTCTGGTTACTCTGCTTTTGCCACTGCTTTTGTATGTGAAATGGCACAGCCTCGTATTGACAGAAATGTTCTGCTCATTGGCTCTATCTCCATCAAACTGTCCAAACTGTGGAACAGGGCTTGGGCCAAATTTCCAACCTCTTCATTAATATCCTTCTGTGGTAATTAAATACAGGACAGTGGTATTCAAAAAGCCATATGGAAAAGTTTCAGCAAGTAAAACTTAACAATCAGAGATTAGTAAAATGCAGATTATTCTGCGGTAAAAATTGCTTCTCTTGGAAGGATATGTATTACCTGGCTAATTGTGTAAGCTAAGTGTCATTTTACATTCAAGGACCAAACATCTTTTTGAACTAAGTTTATGTTTGGACTTGGGTACATTATCAGATGTAACATAGTGGGAGGGAGTTGCTGGAATTGAAGTTACTGCTTCAACCCGATTAAGTAACCTTTAATTCTGGGCATGTTTTTCTAATTTGCTATACTGAAAAACAACTTCACAAGGAGTCTAGGCCTGCACAGCAAATATGCCATACAGCTTTATGTACATATGTGTGTGTGTGTGTGTGTGTATTACCTTTGAAATGAGAACTTGTATTTTTCTGGATATCATATTCGGCAGACTGATGTGTTCTTTCAGACTGCTTAAGATCTTAGCTCAGATCCCATGTTCAGATTCTTCTAGGATGTACATGCAGCTTATTGTTTTAAACAAAATATTCAAGAGAAGAGATTGCCCATTGCATTTTCAGGAAGAATAATCCTTAAACTAGATTGATTTTGCAAGGTAATAACCAGATTCAGGGTAGCCCTTCTGAGTACACAAAGGGGAGATTGACTACAGACATAACAATGTGCTCCATTAATTAAAAATTCTATCTAGTTTTAAAAGTAGGTACACTTAAACAGGGGAGGTATGACTCACTAAACTGAAAGGGTTGAGACAGGCTATACTCTCCATTAGAAAAACACACATAGGACAAAGTGGTGGCCAGAGATTTGGCCTGGCTGAGCTTCTGTCTAATTCTCCCACTAAGTTGGATGTCCCCCTTTTTAGAACTGGAACCTTAAAACCTGTAAATCGAGAGACGCATATGGCACTGTGCTTTCACATGCATCCTGGATTCATTATCTTTCAGTTAAATGAAATCGGTTCTTCTGTCCATGAGAAATATTTATTTTCTTGGTCAAACTGTCCACAGATAATTTGCATTATAAGTCTGTTATGAGTTGGAACCATGTTTGAACCACCATTATGAGACTTCTGACATGTGGAATATCTTCTGCATCTCAGATCGGATGGGGATACCCACATGAGATTAAATGGGGAAGCAAAAAGCATGAGGCTTGCTCTCTTGAACACAGGTTTTGTTCTAACTGACTCAGATGGAAAATAAGAAAAAAAAATTATCTTAGCTCAGAGTCTGGAATTCAGTTCTGTGGATCATCATGTTATTCTGTTAGTTAGTGGAAACCAACTGTATTATTAGTCAGCCCTATATCATTTATATTACCATTTTGCAAGAGAAACATTCCCTTATTCAGTCCTGATTCAGTCATTTCTCAGGTCTTCTGTGAGACAGGCCCAATTTTTCTTCCGCAATACATGGCCTTCTAACAGCCCAGCCCAGCAGCTAGAGATGAACATACACCTTATCATTACAGCTAGGTTGCCCAGATATGACAAACACAGTACTTTGAGTGTATTTTCCCGATAGACCTCTATTTTCCTTTCCAAAGACTTTCTATAAAAAGTGGTCTTAATAAATACTATATGGTGCTGACTAATATACCTTTTGCCTTTCAATTTTTGGGCTCACAGAGCGAGATACAAGCAAGTAGAAACTCATTTCAGATGTGACTGTCGAGGAAATCATGCAAGACACTTCTGAGAAGCCAAATCAATAAATAGGTTTATGAAGCCATTTCTGAGGAACTTCTAAGAAATTCCATCTCAGGAGTTCTGATAACATCAATAGAAATAAATATGTGAAACATCTCTGGACAGCTAAAGAGCTGGCTGAACTTCAGCAGGTAGAACTTCAGATACCTCTTGTGCACATTTGGTAAATTCTTGAAGCTAGGAACCATAATGATTTTCTGTCTTTCCTGGTTTATTATACAGATTTAAGTGAGATGATTACCAAGGAATTTCTTAGTTTTCTTTACCTCTTTCTATGACTTTTTGTAATCTTACATAGGATCATTGAAATTGTCATAATCAGAACAACAGGCTTTCCCAGTGCCTTTGCTGAAAGTTGCCAGAACCCAGGGGCTTCAACTAAAGTTGTCTATCAGCCATGGCAGACAATGCAAAAATCTACCAGCGATGATGTTTTTCCCTAACTCCAACCAGCAAAACGTTTGATTTCAGTCCTCAAATGTGAGGGATGATGTATTCTGTAAATGTTTATCTTAGCTGTTGTCACTAATGATCTTACTGTTAAGAAATTCTTGCCCAAGTTAGAGTCATATTAGGTTGTTGGCTCATTATTACAGTGTAGGTGGTAGTAAATTTCATAGCTCTACAATATGTTGTGCTGGGTTGAATTTTAGTTAATATACATTAAGGGAAGAATGACTACCAGCCAAGTGGACTTGTTTACTCATTAATTCATGTGAACTGCCATGTGATCTGTCAAATACTTTCTAAACAAAACAGTCCTACTGGCTTCTACTTTCTCCTCCTGTGGAATATTTCTTTTCTTCTACTTGTTTTATTTTTGCCCTTCTTTGGGTTTTTATATTTCTACTTTACCCAGTGATGTGCTGACAGTATTTTAGCTGGGACTCCCACAGATTTTTTCCTCTATAGCTCATCATACATCTCTTTACCACAAGGTTAGAAATGGGAAAACAAGGAGGAGTGAGGGATCGGGTAATTTGTTCATTTGTTTTCCTATGCAAGCAAAAAA
>WAAD01030059.1:216722-259678 GCA_013389945.1 Fregata magnificens
CTCTCAGCTACTGTTGGTCTGTGTTTAGGTGGGAGTGACAAAAATGAAAATAGTATGGCACGGTTATTGATGACATGACTCAACATGAGCTCAATCCTATATTGATTTATGCAATGCATGGGGCTGGCCTTGTATGTGAACATTCCTGTACTACTGATTGATAGACTAGCATTGCTGCTATTTCTCAGTCTTACTCTCTTTCTTAGAAAGTGCTTATATGGCTGTAATATGTTTTTTTCACTGAACAAACAAATAAAAATCTACATTACCCATTAATTATGAGGATTATTTATAATGCAGTGCCCATTGTTNAAATAATCAGTGGGTCTAGTGGACTTTAGAATATTGCAAACCATTTCCTTTCTTCTAGAACCAAACAGGGGCTATTAAAGTTGGTTGAGGTATCGGGACCTCAGCTTCAAACATCCATCACTTCAAGAGAGGAGGAGTGGGGGTAGACAGCTAAAGATATTAGTTTAATGCAAATAAACCAAATTGAATGTTACTTTCTGATTTGGAGGACTCCGCATTGTGTTTGGAAAGTTTAATGAATTCTGCTTTCCTACACCCAGTCTAATGACAGCAGCAACAAAAAAAAAAAAAACCCCGACTACATTGACTGCATTTTGATTTATTATAGATTATTTCCTGATCTATTAATTTCCTCTTTCTCAGCTATGTCTTTTCCAAATGTCTCAAAAGGGCAGTGAGAAGTACAAATCTGACACTTAGAAGTAACTCCATTCAGCATATTTTTAAGGAAGGAGAGCATATGTGAAGTAGCTTTTATTTGAGGAAGCAGTAACCATTTAAGAGTCCTTTCAAGAAGTCAGATTGACTTTTAGCATAATCACAAAAAGATTTCAGCCATATATCACTTTTAATAGCTGCAGCTATTTCCGTCCTTTTCCTAAAATGCCATGCAGTCAGATTTACTTGGTTGGTTCCATCTCTTTACTAAACTGTCAGTTTTTTGTGGGATATGGGACTTGTGTTTTCTATTTTAATTTCAAGAAAAGCTGTCCATGCTTGGAAAATATTGGTGGATTGGGTACAGAAATCAGCCACTCAGCCGCACCGCAAAATGTTTCATTCTCCCCTAGCTTTTTTGTAGTGGCTTCTATACACTGTCATTAAGTTATGTGTTTGACCACTGTTCATTGCTTATCCTGGTGTGGTCTTTCCCTTTTCAACTGAATGGATGGAGTTAGAAATGCATATCTTAGAATTAGATGCACTGAGGTAAGTGAAGGGCTATATTTAGTGGCTGATATTGGCTGGAGTTGCCTTTTTTTTTTCCTGATTTGGTTCCTTTGTTGTTGTCTGCTCTTTCAAAATCAACATAAATTCCTTCAGATGTGCTTTTTGCTCCAGCAGCCTGCCTTCTAAAGGTGCTGAGCACCCAAATCCATGAGGCTTGTGTGTGGAGCAGTCTGAGGTAATAGCATGAATGACTAATATCCTCCTTTTCCTCTTGTCCCTGAGTTTCCTTTGCTGTGGAAGCCAGACTAGAGCTCAGTCCCAGAACTTTAAGAGAAAAGAAGTACTACAACAAGTTCAATTGTCAAGAAAGTATGCTTGGAATACTTAAAAAATGAGGAAAATTTTCTCTGATAATTACATTGATGTTTTTCCACAACGGCTTCCTCACTTTGTTGCTGCTATCTAAGTTTCAAGTAAGGATTCAGCTCTTCAGAGCCATAAAAGAAATGACAGCCCCTAAATTCCCTCCAGGCTTCCCAGAATTTTGTAAGTAAAATCAGTCTGAAGAACCAGCAGCATATCCAGTCCCAGAGCTAACTTCTCTAGTTCCTCAGTTTCTAGTGAGGGGAGCACCTGTGGTCAGTCTTTAAAGTGCTGGAAATCTCAGAGAAGACATGTGGCTCTGAGCTCACTGCAAATTTTCTAAAAAAACCCCAGCTTTGGAAAAGGCTTTTTCATCAAAAAGTGTCCAGTTGTTAAAATAGAACTGGTCGACAGAAGATAAGTAGGTTTGATGGGTAACAACTGAAGCTTGGTGCCTGGTGGAAGAATGACAGACAACGGAAGAAGAGAAGTTCAGACTACATGGAAGGAAAAGGCTTTTCCCCATGAGGACAGTCAAGCATTGAAGCAGGTTGTCCAGGCAGATTGCGCAGTCTCCATCATTGTCTTTTCAAGACAGGCTGGATGAAGCCCTGAGCAACCTCATCTAATCTCACAGCTGGCCCTGCTTTGAACAGGAGGTTGGACTAGAGATCTCCTGTGGTCTTTTCCAACCTGAATTGTCCTGCGATCCTATGGTCCTGGACATGAATCAGATTCTGCCTGTTTTTGTAGCAATTCTCTGGTAAGTGGACTTCTGAATGTCTGCCTTTGAAGATGCTGGGGCAGCTCCAGACTGGGAATGCTCTAGCACCCAGGGACCCAAATTTGTTGCAGAATTTCTGTAACACACACCAAAATGTTGTAAAATGAATCAGGTAGGACTTCTTCATAGATATAGAGGTTGTTTTGCTTTCATTTCTGTTTCGTTTCCTGCTGTGCATCGTTGGTAGGATGATCTTTGTGGAGCTGCGTAGAGCTCTTCTGTGCCTGTTTTCCAGGACATGTTGTTGCTATTACATTTGTGACTATGTGGTCATTTGCACACTACAATAATTCATGCAGATGTATAGGTGGACCATTTTGAATTAAAATTTGGGGGAGTTTCCAACTGTGCTACTGGGAGAGGAGAACAGTTTCAGCTGTGGCTTGTGATGGAAGGACATAGTCATTCTGTTCTTATTTTAAAACTTTTTTCCTCTGTCCTGTTGTGTCTGTCCAGGCTAGAACATAGAAATACAGAGCACAATTTGTGCTGTGAGGATTTCAGTAAACAAGAGCCCATGTCTTGTCTGTTAGGCTTTTGGTTTAGATTCTTCCTCCTGTTCTCAGCTGATAACGGCTGCCCTTTTTTGCTTCTCTTATTGGACTTTACACCGCTTCTGCCTTTGGTGATTAAAAATAACTATCATTTGGCCTAAGATTAGTGCTCCAATACTTGTGGAGACATTGTGTGTGAGTCAGTAGAAGTTACACCCACACATCCGAAGGCTGAATGTAGTATTTGGAAAATGGTTTTCGGTGTCTTAGGTGAGAGGAGAGAGCTGCCTGCAGCAGATTTGTAGAGGGGGGCAAAAAGGACCCAATATAAAAGAGGCAGAGTCTCCTGTCTCCCAGATACTACTGAACCCAGAGGCATCAGTGGGGGAGGACAGAAATGGCACTGAAAATGTGGAAATGTATATTCTGTCTCGGGTGCTACAGTGTCTTCCACAGTTCTGAAATCACCACTATGAAATGCCCCGGGTGAGCCTCAAGTCCTGCTTTATTGCTGAAATGCCACAGCTGTTAATGTGGCATCTACTAGCATCTGCAGCTCGAGAAAAAGTATGCCATGTTTTCCATGGAGCCTTTCAGCCCTAAAATCTCTTAGAAATTACTTTACTTCCACACAAAATCAAATCATAATATTTTTCCTGACAGGAGTGGGAGAAGGAAACCTTCTTCCAGGCAAGGTGGAAGAGAAACTAAGCATCGTTATTTAGACTGGAGGGATGTCAGTTGGATCCACAGAGTTGTATGCCTTCCCTTGGGCTTACCTGTATCTTTCCTAACCCTTAGCAAAGCTGCTTTTTCCATGATGACTCGGATCTGTTGCTCTCTTGTGCAGAACCCTGAAGAGCAACACACCCATCAAAGCCAAAGTGTACACTATAACAGCAAAATTCTGGCCATATCCCATCAGTCTGTGAAATGACTGCCAATACAAAAGGTGGGTGCAGTTTCCCTGTTCGTAATTAACATTCTGAACTACTTGAGGACTGTGTTTATACATACAAAGTCTGCTAGCAACAGAATGCTCCTTTGCTTAGAGCAATGCTTAACATAGATCATCTTCCTCATTTGAAACTGAGATTTCAATTATGAATCAAAGAATTAGGAAGTGACAAATTTGATTGTCTTGGATAGAAAATTTTGGGTGGTTTCTGCTTCTAAGCCTTTTTTAGAGAGGGTAGATTATCATATGCTTAAATGATATGCTGTCACTACTAGCAATAGCATTGTGCTTTTTGTAGGTGTTAAAATAGTGATTTGTAATGAATCTGTACTTAAAGATGCTGTTTCTCTTCTTAAAGTTCACATATTCTTCCTCTCAGACCAAATATAAAGAATATGTTGGCCACTCGATACGGCAGGCATTATTTTTTTTTTTTTTAAGTTTCTTTGTTTCACTGATAACTTGCATTGTACCTTTCTGAATTAGTGGCATCTAATATGCAATATGCAAATAATGCAATTTGGAGAAAACCTAACCTTTGAATTTGCAGAGTTAGACATGCAGTATTTTTAAACTTTAGCTAGCTAAGGAAAAAAAAAAAAGATCTCAGTCAAAAACTATATTTCATAAGAGAAAATTATAGTGATATTGAGGGTTTGCCAAAACCTCAAGCAGTGACAAAATCCACAGAGTGTCCTGAAAGAGATGCCTTTGCAAAACCATTCCTTTGCAGATGGCTTAGATTATTGATACTTATAAACACATGACATTATTCGTTCAACTCAGAATTTTGAAAAACTGTTGATAAAAAATGCAAATTTGTCACACTATCCCAAAATCACAGAGCAAAAAATCACCAAATCCTGCAATTGTTCCTGAGGGTGTTTTATTGGTTAGTAGTTGTTGATCTGGTTACATTTCAACATGACCTAGTGTAAAATATTTTAAGAAAAAGGAAGGAAGGAAAGGAAAAAAGAACATAACTTTCCTTTGTTGATATGAACATTACTTTTTAAAGTTTTTCTTGTATATCTGAAACTCCCAGTGCTAAAAGGGTTTTGGGTGAACAAGAAATGTGGGATCAGATGTGAAATCAATAAGTCATTGGGATCCTTCCACAGATTTTTCTTCCATAAAGGATATAAAATACCATGCAATTCCCTAGCTGCACTGCAAATGATGGATAAACAGCCATAGGCATGACTTTTCTGTTTGGGTTATGTAACTGTTCTCAGTGCAAGCTACTTGCAATGGAGAGTACATTTGGTCCAAATTCGAGAAAATTATTTTCACCTCATGATTTTTGTCTCTTTGGGAGCTCTATGTGAGGAGTGAAGCCTCTTTCTGTGTTACCTGGCACAAAATATAAAACAGTTACTCTTCTAAAGTGCTGTAAAAGGCCCCAGAAACCAAGGAATCCATCATTACAGCCCANCTGAGATACTGATATTATCCTTGGAAGACGTTTCCCGTGTGGGGCAGAGGGTCTTCTGGAAAGCGGCAAAAAGGGGAGTCTCTTCAGCCCACTTAGAGACTGCCCAGTAATCCTTACTGTACGAGCACTACTCTGCATAAGGATATCATATTTGCTGTCACTATAATGATGGTTGTAAAAAGTGAGCCTTTGTTAGTAATAAGTGGCCATATGAAGTCATTCGTAGTGTTTTGTGGAAATTTCATGATCCATTATATAACCATAATAACAGAATACGAATGATGACAAATACCATAGATTTAACTTTCACAAAGCAGATCTTTCTCATGAAATTTTATTAAAACAGGATTGTCTTTATCATGAAAAGTATCAGAGAAGAAAAGTTAAAGTACATTTATTTTAGCGTAAGATGACAAGCAAATGTCCTACGTGCAAGAAGCGATATGCTTTTAAAAACCTGTCATATTGGAGAGATCGGAGTGTTTTCATTATCTCTACAACAAAATGTGCCAGGGTACATTAGGATCTATGATTAATTCATTTTGATTGCTCTTATAACAGCGTTTAGTGTTTTTGTAGCTAAGATAAATATCAATTCCACTTCAGTTCCATATTGTTCCTGAACATACACTGAATCACCAGTCATTTCATGTGGAGAACATGCTTAACATTTGCTATCTCATGTTTACATCTGTAAATAAATAGACTAAGGTCAATTTGGACTGAGTTAATAATGTACAGGAGTTGCGCAGAATTGCTGTTTGCCATGAGCTGTCTGGGGTAAATCCATTCTTCCTGGCAGGATAGTGATGCATTATAAAATGTCCCATCATTGGTGAGGGTGGATGACCCAGGTGACCTGTTTTTGAGCAAGATGTGGTCCTCTGTTACTCCAGGAGTCAGCAAATGTAAGCTGGCTGATGTATGCTGATTTGACCCTGAGACTGGAAAAACACTTATCTATCTCATTCCTTCCTCCTCTCCAAGACTACTCCTGGAAAAAAAATATCAGAAACCAAACAGCAGAACCTTGAAGGTGAGGAAAGTGGGATGTGAAATTTCAGGAAACTAAGGTTTGTTTGTAGAAAGGGGGATTAAAAATTGGGCCTATAATGGGAAGTAGTCATCTATTCCTGTGTGGCCTTAGCTGCTCCCTAGTGCTGTATGGGTGCAAAGCCAGGCTACTCATATCAGAATTTGTACAGTCATTTACTGTAGGAGACATGAACAGTGCAAAGGCAACTCAAGTTCCCGCCCTCATTCTTAAATACAGATTTGCCTGTGGTATCTTCTGCGTTTTCATTAGATAGCTGTTTATCTGTGCCTCTCAGTCTCTCAATCCTCATATCTATGTGCAATATTTAATTAATTTTCAATTATTTCCAGTGATGTAGTGACACTACTTATAAATGATACATCATTGAAAGTGATGGATTTGGGCAAATATAATAGGCTGTCAGTCTTCACTAGAAGCTACAATTAAATAAAAAAGATAAGAAAAGATTACTGTAATTATTTTGACAGTGAACTGACAGAAGTTTGCCCAAGTGACACAGACTACAGAGTACAAAATGCCAATTGCTTAGAAACAAGTAAAATAAGATATACCATTGTCCCTTTGCTCCCATAGGACTTCCTGCAGAAGTCACCTCATAGCCTTAATCTGGAAAATCAAGTGACCTATCTCCAGGATCAGGCAAAGCTCCATTCAGTTGAAGACTTGTAGGGTCCTTGATACGTAAAGAGTGGTCCAGTAAATAGAGATTCGTTCAGTTCTGGGCTCCCCAGTGCAAGAGAGACTTGGACTTACTGGAGCGAATCCAGAAAAGGGCCTCTAAGGTGATTTAGGGTCTGGATCATCTCTCATATGAGGAGAGGCTGAGAGGGCTGGGACTGCTCAGCCTAGGGAAGACTCGGGGGGATCTTCTCAATGAGTACAAATATCTGATGGCAGAGGAAAGAGGATGGAGCCAGGCTCTTCTCAGTGGCACCCACTGTCAGGACAAGAGGCAATGGGCAAAATTAGAAATACAGGAAATTGCATTTGAACATAAGAAAAAACTCTTTTACTGTGAGGGTGATTGAGCACTGGCACAGGTTGCCCAGAGAGGTTATGGGGTCTCCATCCATGGAGATACTCAGAACCCAGCTGGACACAGTCCTGAGCAATCCGCTCCAGCTGACCCGGCTCTGAGCAGTGGGTTAGACTAGACAATCTCCAGAGGTGCCTTCCAACCTTGGCAATTCAGTGAGTCTGTCTCTGACACTTCCTGCTCCTTTTCCCTTCCCTGTAATTCTGAGGTTATGCAGAAGCCAGCTGGGCCATGACTGTCTTCAATTCTACAGAGTCTTTGCAGGATCAGCTGAACGTGAGGGCTTCCTTCCTTCCTTTCTTCCTCTTCCTCTTTCAGAGATCACTGGTTCTCAGAAGTCCTACATCAAGAAAGCCTGTTTAGGAAAGCACTTACCAATTTGCTTGGCTGTGTGCAGGCTCTTGAGTCACTGAAGTCATGGGGGACTCAGAAGAATTACCTACGATTAAGTTCGTGGACAAACATCCTTCTGAGAAAAGATGGACTTAAGTATATAGATAAATTCTTTCCTCAGCTGGGGTCTTAAAGTGTTCTTGGTCTGACATGTTCAATCTTCTGACCGTGCCTGGGTTCTCATGGCCTGTGCATTTATTGGCGGGGTTTGGACTGAGTGCCACACTTGAGATTTATCTGCAACTCTCTCATAAGCAGCTGTGACTGCTATGCCCAGCTTCACAGGCTGAGTTGTAGATAATTGTTCTTGCAGCAGCTGTACTGGCTTCTAATTCCTCTCTGGCTTCACGTAGTTTGATTGATTAAATGCGTGGTTTGGGGAACTGCTGCCATAGAAACCACCGAGCTACCACCACAGCTCAAGAACCACTCATGTTTCTATTCCTGTTCTCCAAGCCTGGAATTTACTATCTCTATGTGCTCTGTAAAGCCCAACTCCTTTATTTCCAGAACTTGCCATCAAGTGATCATCTGGTTTGCTTTCTCTGTGAGGAGAAGAATCCAGGACACCAGGATGCCAGGCAAGCCTAGCCCATACCTCACTCTCCAGGGGATCTCTTCTGCTTTTGCTTAGTGCTAGATGGGGACTACCCTGGATAGGGACTGTCAGGCTGGCTCCTGAGGCCAGGTCATGGTTCCAGCAGAAGGCAGACTCTGCTGGGAGAACAGATGTGCAGCAACAAGAAGCTTAAGTCCTTAGCCTGGTGGCTGGGGCACTTCGTGAGCACAGGGCTGAGCTGCCAAGACTATATCTATATTTTATATTAGATAATATCAGAGAATATGCAGATGTAATTCAGAAAAAGTGACCAGAACTCCTGGACTTGTGATTCCCAGGCAAGTTCCCCAGGCATTTGCTAGATAGGAGTGGCTTCACCTTCATAGATGATTTTGCCTGGAGTTGCCTGACTACAGCGCTTAGAGAGGGCTTTGGTTTGTGTGATGTTTTGTGTATGTGCTTCTCAAGCCCTATCTTTCATTTTGCAGTGCTTAAAATATTCCTCCCCACCAAAAGCTGTAGGAATGCAGAGACATGATGATGAATAGATTGACCAAAACAGGCTAAACTGAACTCTTGCTCTTTTTTTTACTATGGACTCTAATCTTGTTATCTCTATTCTGCCATCCACACGCATGGATAATAATGCATGGAGATGTAAACAGTGCTTTAAGGCTATGCAGATGGAGGTGGCTTTTGAAAACGTGTCCTATACTAAATACTCTGCCTCTTTCAGGACCTTCTGGCATTGAATGCTGCAATCTCTGCCCTGCTTGCCAAAATGAGTGCTAAAGAGAATGAAAAAGGATTAGGGAAGCATCAGTTTTCATTCTTTATTATATTATCAGCATGTACTTACAGTAGATTTAATATACACCCAGCAGACTCTGCATAGGATATAGTTTTCAAGACTTAGTGCATAGCATTAGGGGTATTTGCCACAGCAATTGTTGGTGTCTTAGTTAAACTGTCCCTAAAATTCTGCAAAGACCGTGTCCTTAAGCATATTTCTTTAGAGTCTGCAGGGAATGGAGAATTAAGCATTTCAATGGAGCTGAAAAGTTGAATGTAAAATCTTTTGTTTCTCTTCAGTTATCGTCCCTTCGTGAGTTACTGCAGACAGTTCATTGTAACTTATCTCACTGATTTTCTGAGCCCAGACGAAACCCAAACACAACTAAGCTAACATGCAGATTGCATTACCACTTCCACAGGAGGGTGGTCACACTACAGCAAGATGGAGGTCATGGTTTGGTTGAAGTTCTTTATTCGGGGTAGCTATCTGTGTTAAACAGCCCTTTAATAGTAGAAGTCCAGTCCAGTAAGCCCTTTTCTGACAAAAAAACCCAAAAGAGGGATAACAGCTGCAACCTGACATTTTTTACTGTTGCAAGGAAAACTATATACATTCTCCATAGCAAACAGAGCACAAGCTGAAAATAGAAGACTCACATCTTGCCCTGAATCAGCAATGAAATACAGTTGGGAATTGATTGTTGCTGGATCTGAATTTTGGCTGCTGGCAGACCAAAACTGTTAAGACATCAATTTATGTTCCAGTGACGTTGAGCTAAATTTATAAATATGGTTAGGTGCCTAAAGATGAAGAGAAAGGCAGGCAACGGGATTTGCCAATGCACTTTGCAGCACCTAAATACCTTTGTCTCACCAACCAGCCGGTGTGTGGATGGACACCTTTTGTGTTTGAGATGCTTTTTAAAACAGAAGTCAAAGTGACTAAATGTAAATGTGCACAGAACGTTAAGGAGGTTTCATCACTAGAAAATTATTCAGGCTGCAATTCACCAAAGATTTTAACTTCCAAAATCTCTTGGAATTTCCCTCTGTATGAAAACAGCAACCACTAGTTAACAGAATCAAAAGTTTCAGTAGAAACACAGCAGACAACTTCTGTTTTGTCATATCCCATGTAGGTGATGACTTATTTCTAAAGGATTTCTGGTAGTTGATAGGAACGTTCTGCCACCAGCCCCATATTTTCAGAAAGCAAGTGAACACTCTTCAGTGTAAGAACCGCTTCTTACCTAATGGCATTTCCGACCTGTGTGCCAAGTAAATTTTTCATGTAATGTTATTATTTGGTCGATCCTAGAGGCCTCAACCAGACTGAGATGCCTTTGAGAGAAATTTGTTACAAACCCATCGTAACAAAGCAGTCTCTGTCCCAAAGAACTTGAAGCTGTAGTTGGGGGTGGTGGCAGGCAGTGACACCATTACCCATGCCCTGAGCTGGCTGCATGTATAGAAGCTCCAGTCCAGAAGCCTTTGGCTAATACTGTGCTGAAACTAGTGAGCCCTGCTGCATGCAAGCAGAGTGCCAGAGTGCCATGCTCAATCTGACACCTACTATCTGCTCCAAATTCTGGCCAGCCTGCGGTATGAGCGGGAGTGGCAGAAGGTCTCTGCACTCCATCCACAGACACATGCCCTAAGGCTCCAGGTCTGAAAGGGTGGTGCAGACCCGTCACGTCAGGCTTGTGAATAATTTCATCAAAACAATTAAGAGTGCTCTTGTATAACTGTTAGAGTATCATGACCTAAATAAAACAGGCAAACTAAGGAAGTGCTTGCTCCTCCAACACGCAGGCACACGGACATTAAGGATTTGACCCTGCAATTTGATAAGCAGCCAGGTCCTAGTCAGAGAAAAGAGACGAATTTGGGTACTTAGCATGTAAGCAGTTGGGTGGAAAGAAAACTGGATTTTGATGTGCTCTTGTTATGAAATTCCTCCTTATTTCTCCAGGCTTTAATTCTCTCATCCTCAGTCTAACAAACGAAGTAGGATATTCAGCAAAGATTGTATTCTTAGGCTTGCATGTATGTGTAGTAATTCAGGGTTACCAAATTGATTTGTTGTTGCAGTTGTGGATAAAGGCAGGCAGGATCTCCCTGTATCGCATTTGAGAAGTATCATGTTTATCTGCTTTTGCAATACAGCAAACAGTTTTGCTGCTTTTCCGAGTCATCACAACACCACCGACTGAATAATATTAGCAAATGCGCTTTCCAAAAGGGCTGAAGTGCAGATTCCCTTTTGGCAAGGCAGCTTGTGGACTTTCTTCTGATTATTTTATTCTTGTAGTTACACGGGCTGAACCTGCAGTTACCGAGATGAAAGTAGAAAGCTTCAGCTTTCTGCCTTGCTTAAAATGAAGGCATGAGGCTGGATATTGCCTTTCTGCAGACTTGGGCAGAGCGCTCTGATTCTGCTGCAACGCTCAGATGTCAGCACCGAGGTTAGATGTTAGAGTTACCTACACTGTAAATTTGGCTAAGAAAGAGCTGTGTTTCCTGACATACTCTTTTCCTTCTTTTTAAGGACTTAGTACTTTTTCAATAAAAATAAATTTAATTTGTGGCTACATTTCAGCTCCATTGGTTTGATGGTATAAGTGGAGCAATACCAGCTTCAGATTTAGAGCAGTCGTGTGGCTGAGTCTCTCTGTGCAGCTTTCATGTGGTCGGGTGAGACATTCTTAGAATCCCCAAACATTTTTGAAGATCCTAAACTGGAGACATTCACAATTCTTCCCTCCCTTTCTACCATTAATCCTTCATGTTTTAACAAGCACTGAAGTTAATACAGCCTACACTCTTTCCTGTCACACTGGGGCCCCCTCCCTCCTTTCTTTCTCTTGAATAAAGCAATCTGTTCTTTCCAGTCCATACTCTTGTAAATCAAAGGGATAGATGTCGACACACACCATAACCAAGTATAAACTTCCTTTTTTTAATTAAACAGGATTCTGACATTTGGTTTGAAGAAGTGTTTGTTTGGTTTTATTTATTTTTTTTAAATACGTGAAGGATGTCAACTGCTTTTATTTTATTTTTAGTAGAAGATGAATTTTGTATGGTACCACAAATAATCTCTAGCACAAAATATTTCAGATGCTATTTCGTAGTTGAATAGGAAGAGAGTTGGGGGGAGCACTACAGAAGTCTTGGCATTTAAAGCTTTTAGAATTAAGAGTTAACCTCTTTGGTAAAGGTTTCCGTACACATAAATCATGTTTTAGGTACCTTTTCGAACTTAATTGGGAAAAACAGTTGTAATTCTGCTGCTATCCTCTCTGCCGTTTGCTTATTACTATTAATTATACTTAGACATTTATGTGAAACACAGAAATATCCAGATTCATAATAGCTGATACTAAAAACAAGCAAGACTCTTGGAAGGAACATAGTCTCTATTTCAGTGTACAAATCCAGGTATCTCAGTAGCCAGGGCAAAGTCACCCTAGAATTGCCTCTTTCAAGGTATCTCACATCTTCTTTTGTGGTGCAAAAAGGATGTAATAGGGCACTAAACAGGACAAACCAGTGTTCAGATCTGATACCGCTACTTTCCACGCTGATTCTCAGTCCTTGTCCTGGCAGGAAAAAAGGGCTTTATTTAGTAACTCAGTTGCTGTTTTGTTTCTAGATGATTATTTTAATCCACCTTTGCAGTTGAGGTATATCTGGGGCCACATATAAGCGTGTGTAGCAATGCAAGCATGAGGAGATGGTCTCCTGATTGCCTGGCCAGAAGAAAGCAAGGCAGCTCTCAGAGGGACTGGGAGTGCTTAGACTCTTTAAACGCTGTTCTTGATGAGCAGGAGTGAGAGCAAAAGGTTATGAGTAAATTGTACGTGTACTTTTGGCCTTTGCCTTTATTTATGTATTCCTCAGGAAAGCAGGCATAGGTGATCTGAGGTCCAGTCCCTATTCTTCAGTTCCTATGGATAAAGGACTATGAGTTTGGCACCTTTTCGTGGTTCTAGCTAAGCGACGGTAGCACAGCTTTGTCCCTCTGCTCTCAGTCCCTCTAAGCCAATTCCCTCAAGCATGGAAAAGGATTTGACACCTCTTCTCAGCTGCAGTTAATTTTATTGCCCGCTGTTGTCTGTGTTAGACTGACCTATAGTAGCATGCCACCGACTGTAGTGCTTTTTCACATGTGTTTGCTCAGCTAGAAAATCTACCCAGGAGTTTCCTGAGTGCCTGCTGCAATATAACCTGGTATTTTGGAGTCTAGAAATGCCTGTGAACTCCTCAGATCGCTTCTTCCCACTGACAAAGTATTGTTTTGAGATCCATCTGGTGTCAAGTGTAGGCATATGGCACCAGTATGGCAGCGCTGCCTACGGGGGTGGTTTCCTGCAGAAGAGGTCTCGCTGAATGCAGTAGTCGTTGCCTATTGAAAGTCATTATTGTTTAGCACCCAGGTCTTTGTGAACTTGTTCAACTGGTGGCTGGGCAAAGTGCCATCCGAATCTACGGACATGAGCACAGACAGCTGAGTCTCTGGGGCCTTACACACATCAGATGTGGGTACTGAGGTCAGGCTTCTCAGTGAGGAGAATCTAAATGAGTGTCTGTCCCGAGCATGTGTAGCTGTGGTTGAAGGGATATGCCATCATTAATCCAAATCTGGGCTGGATTAAGCTTCTAAAATAAAAACCAGCTCTGCCAGCCACTTGAAGAGGGCTCGGGGCCTGTTTGAATCGAGTGCATCAGCAGGGAGGGAGGGAGGAGGCAGAGGCGGCTGAGCAAAGCCAGCCCCCCCTTGCCCCTCTCCGTACGGGCTGAGGCGACCTGACAGCTGCCAAAACAGGGGGCCGGGGTGTGCTGCCTTCATCCCTTCGACTGCAGGCCTCTCCAAGGGCTGGGTAACGCTTACGTTTCTGAGGCCAGCCCTCTCTTTGCTGTGACAAGAGCACAGACATTTCATGCTTTGTTTCTTAATTACGTTTTCAGCGCAGTTCTTCTAACAGCCAGGAGCAGAAGCTTAACATTCAGGGAGCAGGATTGCCCATTTGCCAGACAAAAATCTCAGGTTTACCAGCCTGGGCCTGGCGCTCTCTTTCGCCTGGGCAGTGCTCCCCCCTGGAGCTAATTCAGGCTCGCTCATCTGGCCCTTTGAGAGCCGCTCACCTCCGCGGACAGGCAGAGCACGCACAGGGGATGAGGCAGCCGCACCGGCATGGTGGCGCCTACCAGAAAACCATCACCAGGGTACAGGAGTAGAAAATCTGGGTGGAAGATCACAAAGCCAGAAGTACCAGAAATACTTTAGTAGGGTTGCTGAGAAAGCCGAGGAGAGACAGAGCGAGCTAAATCCAGTAGACTGTATTTGCATAGAGGGAGAAAACACCAAGGCATGAAGCTAAGGTGAATAATGAAATGATTCACTGCACAGAGCAATTCAGAGAAATGAAGGTGACCAAACGCTGGGGTTTGCCTGTCTCTTGCAGGTCCCGACAACTTGCAGACACAGATGCTCTGTGGCACCCATAAAACGATAACGCTGGGAACCTCCTATTCTAAATGCCGCTTTTATACTGTGGACACTAAACTCCCTCTTGCCTTCTGACATGATCCTTCTTACATTTCTTTATGCACTGTTGCCATATACTATGAAACTAGCTGCTTCTGTCCTCTGCAACAGGTAACTAAGCACCTACAGCATATAAAATATGCCCAACCGAAAAACCGGCAAGCTTTACCGTCGTTATTGGAAAGTGCCGTGAGATTTCCCTAGAAAGGTGTGGTAGAAGTGCAAAGAGGGATATGCTGTTATTTTAAAACCTGACCATGCGCTGGTTCCTCCCCTTTTGAAGTCAGTGGCAAAACTCTGGTTTAGAGGAGCAAGACTGCTTGAATCGGCAAACAAGAGGCAGCCTGGAGGCAGAAGAGGCTTACAGGGAATGGTTTCTGCTGCTCTCCTTGAGCACAGAGCTGTTCAGACAGACTGGAGACCTGTCTGCTGCTCTCTGCCATTAAGGCAAAGAAATGCATGCTTTTAAAGTTGTTAAATGAATGGGCTGGATCTCACAGCCCTTACTCATCTGGGTACTGCCATTAACTTTAAGAAAATAATCACTATATTAAGTGCTATGGAGTGGAGTCCTTAAATTGTTAAATTCTAGTATTTGACAGAAGTTTTTCCTCGGTAGAAAAATAATATTGACATAAGTAAAAGGATGTGAACATTTCGTCAGTTGAAGAATGCAAGTTACTTTGGAATGATACGTAAAACTAGAAGCAGCGCAGAGGGCTTAAGTCCGTGTCATGTCTGTAGGTTATTTTTGAACTTTATGAAAAACACACTTTAGCAGTTTATATCCTGATGACCATTCAACTGTATTCCGGGATTCTGAATTCAAAAACATGCTAACCATGAAAACACAACATTTAAAAATACACTGTCCACTTGGCTTCTTTGCCCTGCTTCAGAGTCTCTCAAGTTTGTTTCGGACAAACTGAGAACTTTGTTGTGGAATGACTGTTTGAATTGGGGTTTCTTAAAATACATGTGGAGCCTTGGAGCTGCTGCAGGGTGTACACAGTGGTGGAGCTGTACTATTTTAAACTCATCTGGCTATTTCACTTCATGTAAGAATATCTGTCAGCTTAGTTATAAGGAATGAGAGGGGTTGGTTAAAACAACTCATGAAGCCATTAAACAAAGAGATAAAATGTAGAACATGTGCTGTAGGGTCGTTTTAGTTATAGTGCATGGGGGATCTGTGGAAACCGGATGGCAGCTGCGTTGTAGCTGAGTTTTAAGCCCCTCTTAGCAGTACCAAAGTCCTGTTACTCAGAGGTGGGTTTTCGTATCTGTAAAGCTAATAGGTCCTTTGGAAATGGTGTTTGGAAGCTACCTTTTGTTGCTGCGACTGACCATAGTGTAATTGCTATGCTCAAGCGCTTAGACAGATATGGACTAAAATAGGCAATTATGTATACTGATAATCTAGTCATTAGATACTAGACTATATAACATCAGAGAAAAGTATGGAAAAGCTTCAGTGAAGAAGGGAAGGGATCAAAGATGTCAAGTGAACAGCCACGAGACTCCAGAGAGAATGGGGAAGAAAAAAGGTAGTGGCAGCTTATTTCATTGTCTTGGTGATCTTATTAGGTCAAAAAACCAGCATTGAATATACTGCTGTATGCTATAAGTATGTTTACTGAGTTAATTTAGCATATAATCTGGCTTTAAACAATAGATATCAGGCAGCCACATGAATTCAGTAAAAACTATTTAAACTTCATATTTTGCTTTATTCTTATTAACCTAGTTATAGACATCAAAAGTTAGCATAATTAATTCTAGCCCTATCAGAAGGGGTTTTAAATCTCTGGTGTAAGAGTTCAAACCAGTCTCTAGCCACTAAAAATCAGGATGAGGAACAGTAAGGAAACAAGACAACACATCTGCCCATGTGAAAGTTTTTACAACTCCATCCACTCCTGCCAGAGATGGGGTCGTCAGCTAGGTAGACATTGGGTCTAGTTCAGCTTGGCAGCTTCTATGTTCCCAATTCAACGAAGTTTACTTAAATGTCTGCAATGCTTTTTATGTAACTGAAATATGGTAATTTAGTTAACCCTTTGTCATTGTGTTCGCACATAGGAACATCACCACTTCAAAATATCCAGTCATTAAACTACAGCAAAGATTTTTTACCAAAACTCATTGGAAGCAGCCAGAAAATGATTTTTTAAAAATGCGACCACTAACAGTGAATTTTACTTTCTGAGTGTAATTGCCACAGCCGTTCAAGTCTTGCTCTGTGGCTTGTAAGCATCACTAAAACTGCCCAAGAAAAAATCACATTTGCTTCTGTTTGCAAACTGTCTTTATTAGTATGTGATTTCTCAGGAAATTATATGAATGCCATAACTTTTGCTTTCCAATTTGCATAAAACAAAGACATAACATCCAGGACCAATTATATAAAAATGGGAAATAATTACTTAGAAAGAGGATGGAGGACTTGAAGGAGTTACAGCTTGTTGCTCTTGGCTGTAGCTTGTTGGCACATGAAGGTTCTAGGGGCTGTTCCCTTGAGGACTTCAGATGTTGTATGTTATTTTAAAGAGACTGGAAGGCGGTAGTTGGGATAGATACCCATCTCCATACTGGCTTGTGGGGCACTGTACCTGATAGCCAGGGTAACTGTTACACCAGTCTGGCTCCTCAGCATCCCCAGCTAAAGAAAATGTACAAAGGCAACTCAACTGTCATTAAAATGAGGAAGAACTCATTTCTGCTCCAACAGTGTAAGGGAAAGCGTGATTCCCTCTGCTATTAGAAGAGGACCTCTCTGTGGCAGAGAAATCAGTCATTGATCCAACAATGAGATGCGGCTTGTCAGCTGATGCTCTCAAGGCAGCACACCTTGAGTTGAACTTTGGAGGGTCTCTCACAAACTCACCTCAAATTGCTTGAGAGTTAAAAGCTAGAGGAGCAACAGGGGAAGAGCTCTCCCTGATGGGAAATCATGGGCCAGGATGCCAAGCTTTGTTGGGTTGGCATCTGGTTACTTTAAGTTCTCACTTTTGGAAATGAAATTAAGCACTTTCCCATCACTGTCATGGAGACGTTATCTCAGGTTTTTAGCATCATGCTAAGACTCATCCTATGGTCCATATTTTCCCTAGGACCAATGGAACTACGCATTTTAGGGTCAAAATTAGCTCTTTGCATGTGTCTTATTGGCTTTAGCAGAATTACTAGTGTGCAAGGAATATGAATAGAGCTCATACAGTGATTTCTAAAACACAAAATGCTAATTACAATATGCTTCCTTAAGGAGAGAATTGAAGATGACTGACCACATAAGCCCTCTCTTCTTCTCTACCTGTTTTACTCCAGTCCTCTGTGATGTCTGTCTGTTTTGCCCGCTTTCACCCAAACCTGGTCGTTGGTGGAACATACTCCGGCCAAATTGTCTTGTGGGATAATCGCAGTCACAGGCGCACTCCAGTTCAGAGAACTCCCTTATCTGCTGCTGCTCACACGGTAAGGATAAAAATCACCTCCTCCTTTCCTTAGAGGAAATGGTCAGCAGGGAAGTGGAGCTGTCTAGTTGTGTCTACAATGCTTGTTGCCACACAGATGAAAACACAAGTGTGGCCCTTGAAGGGAAATAAATAGATAAGAGAGATGTACAACCACCTCCTCTAAGTGCTTAACCATCACACTTTGTACAGTCAGGTCAGGAGATAATCCTCCTTTCCAAGGAAGAGGGCAGGATCAATTACAACACTTGAGTGAGGCACCTTTGTGCCAGCACAGTGGCACTGTGACTGTCGCTCTCCGTTGCCTGTAAAGAGAGCCAGGTCACTATAGAGACTGTGTGTCTGTCAGTCCAGCATGGCAGGCAATTTGAATCATTTATTGTTGTCTTGTTGTACACGAGTTTCTCTTTTGAACCACATTAGGCACCTACGGTGGTCTCAGTGGAGTCCTGTAAGTAGACACTGGTGCCCTTCAATAGAGTGGGGCAGTTTGCTTCTGTTTTCCAATAGAGCAATATATAAATGCCTGTCATGGTCTCCTACGCCAGACAGGGCCATAGGGCAGAGCTTGCACAGTGAGGGGGAGTTTGTTTCAATAGAATGATGTGGAAGAGCATTTTGCCAGCACACACAGATACCTGTAGATATAGTGATGGTAGCGCAGGGCTCGGGTGATGCCTGGGAGATATACAGGCAGAGCAGTAGCACAAAATGCCTGAGAAGGAAGAGAGTTTCTCTGTGATACAAAGATGATGTCTGTGGTAGAAGACTCTCTTACATTGCAAAGTACTCATATCGTGCTGGAGGAAGAGACAAGCCTGGGTTGCCTCCTAAAGTGTCCTCGCTCTGCTATGGTGCTGACCTCCAGTCCATCCTGCACTAAGATGTTGTGCATTCTTGAGCTCTCCTGTTCCAGAGTTTGGGCTCAGGCAGCCTCTTCATAAGAGCTGGAAGGTGTACGCTGTGGATGGTAAACATATCTCATCTTGGGAGTGGGCTTGGGACCATTCCTGAGTGGGAAGCAGAAAAGAAAATACAGGCAGAAAGGAGGAGGAAAATGTAATAGTATGATAAAAGAATGGAGAAAAATGCAGATTTTCTGAAACATAAGAAACTGAACTACACAAAGCACTCTGAGAGATAAGATAATCATCTTGTTCTAGCAGTGCAAAGGATCAGACAAAGTGATTGGTCTTTTGCACCTCCAGCTTTTACAATTCTGTGATTCTTATCTTTGGAATTTGCAGATCAAGGTTCAGCTTTTAGTTGACTGTGACAACATAATCCCTGGAGTTAAAAGACAACTCTAGAAGCCATGCCACTTGAATTAATGCAAAAGATTCAGCATGGGGCCAGTATTATGATGGCAAGTCTCTTATATTAAAAAATGACAGGTGTGCACAGACACGCTTAGCAGGCCAGGCAGTACAAATATTGTTCTCTACATTTCCACTATCATGAATGTTGACGTAATAATCTAATTATCTGTGCCATGGGTTGCAACTTCAACATTGCTTTTCATTTCCCTAATGTTTTTGCTCATTTTGTCACCAGTAATGTTGTTCAATCTGCATGAAAAGAAACAGTCTCTCCTGGAAGTGCAATTTAGAGATGTAGCAGACCAGAAAACTAGTGGCAAGAAGCTGACTATCACTGAAAATTGAACAACTGGGACTCAAAATCTAGTGGAAAAGAAAAGATTAATGGGAAGTAATTTGTTTACACTCAAAAAACGTTTAAGACAAAATTGTACCTCCTGGAATTATATATTAAACTAGTTTTATTATTGCAATAGAACAATATGTGATGTTTTGCTTTTGACAAATATAAATAAATGACTTTCAGTTGTGGATGGGCACTTTATGTGCTGTCATGGATTGGTATAAATAAGTGTTTGCACAGTCTAACATGAGGAAGCATGGTGTTTTTAAGGACTGATCAGATTTTACAATAAAAGAGTGCTTACTTTATGTTCATATACAGGAATCACTTACATAAACTGTAAATGAGGTCTCGGTTGCAAAAGGCTGGCTTGAATCCTAGCTGCCAAGAAAAAAAAAAGGATTAAATTAAGACAACTCTACTGTAGCAATGTTACTTTATGTACTGCTAGATACGTGAGCTGAACAGTCATTTTTTAATTTGAACCTATGCCATGCGTGAAAAAAAGGATTTTTGTCTTCTCTTTCTCTCACTTTGTTTATTTGAAACAGATAGAGTGTGTTGTTATCACTGACTTAAACCTTCCTGAAGTTTAGTATCACTGATTGCCGCCTGGATTCACCAGGAAAGAGAATTCTACCCACAGCTTACTCACTAATTTCCTTTCACACCCACCACACATCTGCACTTGGGACAACAGGAAATTTTAATTAAGACAAAACCCTTTTGCATGATGATTTCATTTCCAAAATAAATAAAAGCAAGCTGGCAGCGACCCTTTGAAAGGAAGGAGCCTGTTTAGACTTTGTTACGTACAGTTGGTTGCCTTTTTCATCCATTTTCCTTACGTCTTTTCATTTCTGCCGTGAGTTTTATTGTGCATGACATTGATGGCTGGTAGCCCTGATTAAAGCCAGACCTGGCACACTGAGGTGCTGCTGGAAAGACATGGCTCACTCTCTCCCTCCCCCCTAAATATTCCAGATACTCCGCTGCTTGCTTTCCCTTTCTCTCCCTGTCTGTTTGGACTACTGGAGGTCAAACACCCATGAAAAAATAGGTCTATGCTTATTTCACACATCAGTATGTGCTAATCATGTTTAGCATTGGGGTCATTAGCTCACCACTAAGCGGCAAGAAAGTCCATCGTACAAGGGTAATAGTGTGAGACACATATGAGGGACAGACTGGGGTCCATTTGATGATCTGAGGGAAACCAGGTGCCCAACAATCTTGAGAGAAAGAGAAAAATCAGCATCAGAACGGACCTTGCAACTTACTAGTGTGTACAGGTGGCCTCCAAGCACAAGATACCATTTCAGCAGCAATTGCTGAGTTCATCTTTGGGGTGTGCACAGACACTGTGCATTCAGATGCTGCCCTTTTTGCACTTAGGGAGGGGGCATTTACTGGGCCCACTCAGGTACCGAACCTGAGAGCTAGCCAGCGCACTGAAGATTTCTGCCTTTCCCTGCTGACTGGGTAGGTGACCTGCAGCTGGATCTTAAAGTAGTCTAAAATAAGTGGTAGTTCTGCAATTCCTTTCAGCGGGAGCAAATGCTACGTTTCTAACCCTATGTGGAGTTGGCTTAGAAGCTCTATAGGGTTCTCTTTTAAGTTGGTCCTAATTTTCTTTAAATAAGGAAAGTATTAGTGAAAAGTATTTTTTCTTCCTGGAGACACAGGTCTTCTATTCATCAGCAAAAGGGGCAGAGAAATACAACTTTTCTTTGCTTGACTTCTGTATATGTCTTACCCTAATTCAGCAGTATCACTTGTACTGGTCAAAGGAAAGTAAATCTTATTGTTCAGTCTGACTGATTTTTCTCTCTGGAGTTTGCTGAACTTGGACCATTAGATATCAGATGATGCTTTAGGCTCAAAATGTTACCAGGTTCCTTGGAAAAGGAATAGGCCAAGTTTCATTATTGCATGCTAAGTGGAATTCAGTCTCCATGGAATGACTATGCTATGGTGAACCAGGTGTAACACCCCAAATTTAGTCACTCCACATTTATAATGACAGATTTTAGAAGGTATATTGGCCAGTGCTGGAGAACGCTGATGGACTTGTTCATGTTTTTCAGCTGGAGTACATTTGCAAATATTTAGCATGCAAGCCAAATTCTGGAAAAGTTCGAGTTTTATGCAGCTGTTTTCTTGAATAAAGTTTTCATTTTGATTCCATTTGGACAATTTGCCTCTTTCTGCCGCTTATTTTCAGTGTCAAAAGCCATCAATAGAATGATACATGTCCCTGTGGGTGAAATCTCATCCACATAATTCAGTATTTTCACAGCATTACTCAGCTGGGTTGTTTTATTATGAGGAAAATGAAACTTTGAAAACATTTCCACCTCCATAACATACCTCTTAAAATTTCAATTAAAAAAAAAACAAAAAAACAAAAAAAACCAATTCCTATCTGGCAAAAGCTGAGTCCTGTATTTTCCAGGCATTATGTGGCTACTTAATGATTCTTTAAAATAACATATGAGACATTAGAAATTTGTTCGTGAAGATGTGAGAATGGCTCTCTGATTTCCAGTGTTAATGTGTTTTCAGCATCCTGTGTATTGTGTGAATGTAGTTGGAACACAGAATGCGCACAATCTCATTACCGTCTCTACGGATGGCAAAATGTGCTCCTGGAGCCTGGACATGCTCTCAACTCCACAGGTGCGTTTGTTTTCACCTATACAGGGAAAAAAGCACCTTCGGTAGAGCAAGATACCTGCTTAATGGAACATAGCTCCTAAAAGCCAAAACCTCACGTCCTATACAAACTAAAACCAATGGATGCACTTGAAAGAGTATAGCTTGCTTCCAGCAGTCTCTGCTAAGAGCCAAAACCCATTTCCTTTACCACAAATCATGTAATTATTGTAATATGTTAATACATAGGTCAGTTTCAAGTGAAAATGAAATAATCCATTTTAAAGCACGGTAATTACAGAAGTCGCCTGTGGTATAAATTGTACTTACTCTACAGCATTGTTTAACAAATATGGACTAGATTGCACTGCTGCTGAACACACCCTAGGCACTACGGGTTTCCAAGGCACACAGTCAGAAAGCTTACTTTGCTGCCTGCCTTCAGTAGCCAAAGGAACAAACAATGCAAATCAAAAGTTTGAGAACTAATTTCCCCCCTCTGGAATGTTTGCTACTATTGTATTCCACCCCCCTCCTCTCCTTTGTATCAGAAATGAAAGGAAACCCAGGAAAATTGTCCAAACCACTAGTGATTATAATAATGGAAACTAAACAAAGAATCTGATGCTGAAAAAGGCCTACGGAAAGCATCTTTTAAGTGTTATCTTCTGGAGTAGTACATTTTCTATTCCAAAGCATCACTCATTTTCTATACATAATTTCTTAGAAAAAAAAATTTGATATCATTTTTACTAAGCATCATGGGATCTGATCTTGTTTCAAAATGCTGCGTAGAAACTCCTCTTAATGATTCCATTAATCATGCATTAATGTGCAATTACTATCAAATTATTTGCTTTTGAGTGTTGACACAAGAGGTGGGACTCCTCTGTCCTAACCTTAGCCATCTGAAAGTTAGGTCCATGTCAAGTCTAAACTAGCAATTTGAGTTCCCTTTACAGTTAATGTAGAGAGAGACTGGGCACTCCTAGAGGACTACTCATCCCATCCCAGTGTGAAATGCCATTTCAGATACCCACCCTGGGGTACAGAACTGTCAAATCTTAGGACGGAAGGGGCTTCTAGAAGTCATCCCATCTACTCCCCTACTCAAAGTGAGGCCAACTTCAAAGTTAGATTATGTTGCTCATGCTCATCTAAGGTAACAGTATGGGTATGGTAGTTGTGTCCTGGGACTATGAGAAACCAATACTCTTCTGGAATAGAAGTGGAGGCATCTAAAATGTCCCAGACATCTGTGTTTAGGCACCTGAATCCCTTCCTCAGTTTCTCACTTAAGCATCAAGAAGATAAATCCCACCCTTATGTATTCACTTAGTGGAATACTGAATTTTGAAGCAGACATTTGTGAACATCTCAGTTCCAGTAATTCATCACTCAGGTGGAATTTCCCTGCTCCAAAACTGGCTTTCAACAAGGATGGGAACACACCCCACATTACGCTGAAGTTTGGCGCATGGCTCATGGTGATCTAGAAAAGAAAGGCACAGGACTTGACATCAAGCTACGTGCCATAGCTTTAAATTGGGAGGAGTAGAGTGTTGCTGATGTGATGTCAGTCTGAAACTTTCCAAAGACACAGATCCAGAGCACTCGTGTACAGCCATGGTCTTGGCGCTGGGAGGAGAGAGTCCACCACAGTATCTAGCCATGTCTCCACAGAGACACTAAATGATGATCTCACCCTGGAAGATTTTCACAGAAATATATAGTCCACGGGTGCTCTGCCAATGCATTTTCCAGGTCTTGTTTTGCCTTTTTAGTAGAACCAAATGTAAAGTAGAACCAAAGAAAAGTATAAACCAAGGAAAAGTATTTCTCTATGGATTCGCAGCCCTCTCCTCTCACAGGGATGCCCACTTTCTTTAGCTAGAGCAAAAAGCCCTTCTGAGAAAAATGCTACAGGCTTTGGCCCTAGAAGAATAGCAGCTTAGACATTTTAAACATAGAAAACATACCCACTTAAATAGCTAAAAATGAAAATTGCTAAATCATTCAGCCCCTTTGTGGATTCTTGGGTTACACCATTTAGGCTGAACAACCAAAAACTTGTGCAAAATCTGCTCAAAGCGTACACATCTTGCAACGGCCACAAACTGTGCATGCTGGTTGTACTTGCAATAGCAAAAATGAGCATGCTGATTTACTTTGAAATATAGCTACCAAATGAAAAAAGAAAATACGCTTGCTGGTTTGTACCTTGATGGTGGAGTCTAGAGGGAGTGTTTATGATTACCTCAGAAAATCCCTGAAAAGCAATGCTTAGAATGGTGGTAGAGACAGGACCCCAACTTCTTTTGTTCTGCAAAGGGACAAATGGCACAGTCTGATAAATGCCTCAGGTGCACACAATATTACACATGTTTCCTGACAAACAATTGATTTCAAAATTGTTTGTAAATAGAAGAATATTGCATGTTTTATTAGAGCCTGGGCTGGCAAGTGTAACCATTAAGGTATTATCTTTAGTTCCTACACCATTAGATTTTAAATTCTCACCTGTCATCTCTGCCTGATTTAAGATCATGTAGCAAAGACCAGTGCCTTCCCGCTGCTCTCAAACCTGTGACAGACAGCGGCAGGGGTGGCAGGAGCAGTGCATCCCAGTTTGTGACATTGCATCTTCTTGCAATGTCCTATGTAGAAACTAAAGTCCTGTGGTTGGGTCAAATGATTTCTTATTCCCCCACTTCTACCCTATGTAACATTTAGAAATTAATTAGGGAAAAAAAAACCCAGCCAAACAAAAGGATGATCGCAGAATAATAATGAAGACCTGTTTTGGTAGGAGAGCATGGAGCTGGTGTACAATAAGTCCAAACCAGTGGCGGTTACAGGAATGGCTTTCCCAACCGGAGATGTCAATAACTTTGTCGTTGGCAGTGAAGAGGGAACAGTCTACACAGCCTGTCGTCATGGAAGGTGATGTTCACCATTTTGTACTTAAATAACATTGTGTACCTGTGTTGGCGTGAGGTAGCCAAGTGTGTGTGGAGAGTGTTTCACGTTTTTTCTCTTGGATCAACAGTGTCTGTACTGTTCTACTTCACACGACTAGGACAGGTGTTACCTGACTTTGAGCATCTGTGCTGCAGCCTGTTCTACTGGGGTGGTTGCCCCAGGCTCCCTGCGTAGTTGGTGGGGAGCAACGACTGCTCTTAGGGTTTGATTTCCTTTACCTTTTTCAGACATCTGCCTGAAGAAGAGAAGACTGGGACGTCAGAAATGTCTCTTTCTCACCCATGAGGTGAGACAGAGGTCTAGGCAACTAGCTGAGATGGAGGTATCTATGTCTGGGCAGGTCGAATCAGGCCCTAGGAAACAGTTTTGTTGCAGGGTAATCAGGCCTAAACCACTCATAAGACATGGTAATATGCTTTATTTTTTACCATCTTCAGCTCCATCTTCAGTCTCCACAGGCATATACTAGAGAAAAGCCACCACGGGCACACGTGCATGTGAGAAACAGAACATGCGTGTCCCAACGCACAGCCATCCAGCACCAGGTATTTCCACGCAGCACTGCAGCTCTGTCTGCACAGCCAGGCTAGAGGCTGAGCCCTCCTGGCCCCTGCTCTCAGTAGGCAGTTTGGACATGCCCACCCTGTCCAGGAGGGCGAGAGGGTTTTGTTGTACAGCTAGGACCCATGCCACACCGTTTGCCCTCAGTCTGGGCTGCCACCTGGTTTATTTGCTAACACGGACGTAGCTGCAGTGTGCCATGCGGGTACACAAGCTCTGACTGACCCGCTCCCAGGACTGGTACCCTGTGCTCTCTCACACACAGTGGCCATATCCCTTCCTCGCACAACCCAGGCTGTAGTTTAATACTGCAAGTTCCTTATTTTGCACCCTGTAAATCTGCAGGATGCTAGCGTGCTCTGTTAGCTTCTGGTAGTAGTTTCATCCTCTGGGATGCTTGAAAGGCTTTTGTAGAGAACAAACTTTTTTCACTGATAGATTTAAAGCTCACCCCCACACTTCAATAGTTTGCAATATTCTCTGAATTCATGTTTTATCATATTCTGTGTTTCTGTTGACCAAATAGACATCGATACACTGGTTTAAGAATGTAAGGCTTCTATTACACATTCGTAATCTTGTATAAATACTGTTTTACATATATTTTGTTCAATATAATTTTTATTTTAAAATATTTTTATTTTAGCCTGACGGCTGACAGTATTGCAAAATTGTGTCTATTTAGGCATTATACCGATAGGCTGCGTGGCGGCTGATGGTTTGAATTAGTCTTAGGCTGCTGGGATAAATGAAGCATGCCCAAGGGCATTTCTCACTTCTGATCTTTCAGACATGCCTGGTTTGTTCCTCACAAGAGGAGGAAGGTGCCAGATCCTCTTGTTAGCCCACCTTTTTAGCAAGCCTTCTGCTGACCATCGACAAACGCACTCCTTTTCTGCTCTTGCCTGTCTTTCCTAGAGCTTTTTGCTATTATCCTAATTTTATTTCCAGAGGCTCCTGCGTCCTTCAGCCCAGCACAGTGGAGAGCCATATGTTATTCTGGAAAAAGGTGTGTCAAAGCACAGCGGATACACAAGCTCAGTGCTCCAGAACTCCCCTTATCCCATCGACTACATGGCAGACAGATGGGGATAAAATAAGGAGTGTGCTTTGTACCCAGCACTGCAGGGGCACTGCAGAACTCAGCCCCTGCTCCAGCACATGCTGTGAGGTCTGGCAAGGGAGCCTAAGTGAGGCCACACTGACATGGTCAACAGGAGAGGTGAGGGGACACCACGCTAGCAATATGAGGGACCAATTTCCTCCAGTGCAGCTCCTCATCTCTTTGGGTATGCTGTATTCACACTGGCACAGGGCTAGCAGCCTTGTCAGAGCTGTGGCTATTTTTAAGGTATTTTGTTCCATTGGCAATTTTTCTATAATGTAACTAAAAGGGTAATTTCATGATTCCCCTTTCTGTATACGCTGTACTGTATACACAGCACTGACAACTGATCTGGAGTCATTTGCTTCCAGGAAGAAGAAAACTGCGCACATTCTCTCTTACACAGCGTTGTATTTTTCCTTCCTAATAGCTATTCTAACCTCAGGCTGATGAAATGCACATCTCCCCTTGTTCAAAGTAATGACTGTATGACACCTGATCACAGGAACAGTTCCTTCATTTTTTGTGAAAAAGGATTTGCTTCCTAGTGATTTGATTGACTGCTGTGGAAAGTTATTTTAGGTATTTAAGAGGAAAAGAATTGCTCATGATAAGTCATTAACATATCTGCATTTTTATTTTAATGGTTATTCCTTGTGATAATGGCTTACTCAGAGGCATAAGCTATAGTATAATTATAATTTAGAATTATTTTATAATTATACATAAATGTTATTTCAAGCTACAGTAGTAGACAGTGTATGTAAAAGTGAGTAGGGCAAGTCTTCAGAAGTAAAAGAAAGTCTCCCTGTGCTGGATCCTGAGCATTAATTGTGCCCACAGCAGTAAACCTCTGCAGGCAAAGGCCTTGCTGAAAGGGGAGAGATTTACAGATCAAATGGAACTTTAAAAGGAAACAGGAATCTAAGAGTAAAGAAAAATGATGTTAAAACACCAGATGTTAAATCACCCTCTGAATGTAAGTGTCTCTTCTTTCTGCAGTAAAGCTGGCATTGGTGAAATTTTTGAAGGCCACCAAGGACCTGTCACAGGAATCAATTGTCACATGGCAGTGGGCCCAATTGACTTTTCCCATCTCTTCGTCACATCATCATTTGACTGGACAGTCAAGTTGTGGACAACAAAGGTGAGAAATCCTAGCTGGGGTGGGATGAGTAATGCTACTTGTGAAAATGCCATTGTCAGAAATATTTCAATATTGTCTATATCAAGTCCTAAGAATCAACTAATTGAAAGGCTGTGCTTAGACTAGGCGTAGTGATAAAATTTTAAGTAAAATATATACCTAGTGTAACTGTGTCAACCATATTCGCCCTGGAGCGTAACCTGCCCTTTAAAGGTAGCTTCAGCTGGCCTGCACTTCAGTATTAACCCTAGTGCTGAGCAATTTCACTAGGGATGGAGATTAGGATGTCTTGTACTGCAAGTCATCAAACAATCCATCCAGCACTCCCTGTGCAGGCTCAATTGCAAGGCTAATACTATGCACCATGGCGGTGCAGCAGCAGGAACACTTCCTTCTGATGAAGCAGCAGGGGAGGCACACGTACGACTTAATGCAATCAATATCACTCATGAAATTCATTGCAGTAAGAGGTTGTGATAGCCAACAAGTTTAAATTGTCCCAATGACATTAGACACTGATGGCTAGAAGCAGGGAGGAAATACATGCTGGAACTTACATTCATGACCACCATGGATCTGTGGCTGACTACTCTATGGCTATGTCCTCGTGACCTCTTACAGGGAGAGCACTATGAACAGCAGGAATGAATACACAGTCTTGTGAAGCTTTGAAACCCCAACACCCCATAGAACTGTATGAATATAGGGTAATGACAACATGAGTGAAAACTGTGGGACAGACTAAACAGACCAACCTCTTTCATTGTACAGGCTGAGTAAAACAGGAGAATGAGAGGTAAAATCCTAATTATATAAGTCATCTAAACAGTTATTTTTGTCATACACTAGAGTAGAGAACAGCCTTCCAAATGCCAGGCTTTTGCCTTAACCGTGTTTTTATGCCTGCGTTTGGTTCACATCTTGAGCTGCACTCAGCAGAGTTCCAGTACTGGAAGCTGATCCCAGTCAGGAAGTATCTCAGCATGTGTTCCTCCAAGACATCAGGGCTTGGAGGTGCTAGGACAGATGCACAGCAAATGTAAATACAAAAGTGATCAGAAGGGCTCGTGTGACAGCCTTGTGCTGGAAACAGAAGCACAGTTACCTAGATAATAACTTGAATCAGCTTCCATAGTAGTTTCACAGTTAATAGCCCAATCCAATGTGCATGCTAATTGACAGGTGTCTTTTCCCGATCAACAGTGACCACAGCTGACGGTTTGTCTTGAGCACGACATTTTAGGAAACTCGTTATAAGAAAGGTGCATGATTTACCTAATTCGCATGTAACCATATACATCAGTGGACCCAGCCTTAACCAATGCAGAAGTGGTCCAGGGGAGTGGTCATGGGCAGGCTGGAATAGGTCTGGGATTGGTCCTAGGTGGTAAACGTTAGAAAGGGCTGCAGCATAACCAAGTGATGGAGACCTTAGGTGTTAGCTGCTTGGGGCTGGCTAGGCTGTTTGGTGTCTGAGATAAGGGAGTCCTGGACAGTGGTAAATGGTAGCAAGGGAATATTGGAGGGTTGAAGTTGAAGCTGAGTAAGGGGAAAAGAGTTTGTGGGGACTGGGGGGAAGACGAAAGGCAGGTACTGAATTCCAAACATACATGTTCAGAAAAGTCTAGGATGAGTATCTGACCCTCAGCCTGAGGTTGAATATGGCAATAATAATATATATATAATATATATAACACATATATATATAATAATATGGCATTGCATCCATCTGCATCTTAAATGAAATTATATTAAGGGATAATAAGGCCTGGTTTTTGTTTTAAACTCCTGGGATTTTAGAAGCTAGCAGTGACACTAACACAGCATATTTTGGGCACAAAGACACTGCAGTTAGCAGTACACAGTTATCCTTGTGGAAGATTTCAGTGCCAAAATGGTTAGGTCAGATTCTGTTCAATACAGTCAGTTTTCAAAGAACCAAATCATTTAAATTTCTAATATCTATCAAGCTGTGGCTCACCTGGCAAGAGGGGCTTCCTGAGAAAGCTGTTTGACCTAGCTGATTTGAGCTGTGATGTGCACGTGACACACTACAGCACCACTCAGAGCTGGAAGCCACGTTGCTGTATTGGATTATTTGCTTTCTTCTGAAGCAGGTTCGAGCAGCAGCAGCCCCAGGCTGCTGCACTGCCAGCCACTGCCCTGTGAAGACATCCTCTGAGACACTAGACAAGTTCTTGAACTTTGATGAATGTTTTCTTTTTCTTCCAGTTTGACTCCAGCAGAAGTTTCTTTCCATACTGTCTGGATAATTCTCTTGGCTGGAGCTATTACATATTTAGGGCTCTCTTTGTTCAGTTCTCATAGTCAGGGCCCAGTCAATCAGTGGGCTTTGAATAAACCCATCAGCATGTTTGACTCTCTGAAAAAAATAGTGGATTGATATGAAGCATTGAGTGCTACTGCTGGTTTATGAGAGATTACTCAGAATTGTTTTATTCCTTTGGTTTCTTATTTGTAAATTTAATCTCTCTATCAGCATCCAATGCCATACTGCTTTCCTGCTTCTACCAGCGTTGTCTACTTAATCCTGTGCACATTATCATCTTTGGTCATGAAATTCGATTTCTTTCTCTTTCACAGGTTGAGTCAACGTCCAATTGTAAAGTGAACCATAAAAGCTCTGTGTTTGTATTGTCTATTGATGTTTTGTAGCACCCTGGGGTACTTACAAGAAAGGCACTTTCATAGCAGGCATTTGACCGATGGATTGAAAGCACCATCTTCCTTAAAAACTCTGGCATGACATTTTATAATCTGTTTTTGTGGTTAACACATTTTCTATCCAAAGGCAGTTCAACAAGGTGACTGAGAATAAGGTTTTCATTAACGGAAGAATTAAGATTTTTTAGATAACACTAATACAATGTTCACATTATCACCCATCACATTAGCCAATAATTAGATCTCTGGGTGAGTAGTAAGCAACCAGAAGCAACAGGAAAAGAAAAGGAATTTGCAAAGATAGTCACTTGATAGCCAGGGCATTACCTGGTTCCTGATGAAGTCAATAGGGCTTTCAACTTGAATTCATGCTACACCATGTGAGCAAGTCTTGGATGCAGAGCTGTCAAAGGGAAGTCCTGATGTGAAGTGTCTGTGGAGCTCTGCCCTTAATTAGGTATTGTCTGTATGATGCTTTGAAGAGGTAAAGCGCTAAGTGGAAATGCTAAGTGTTGTTAATTAATTAAGCACTAATCCTCATGAACAAATAGCATGAGGTTAAATAATGAAATGTAAGTATTGTTATTATTACAGCAATTGCTGTTTCGAGTGCAAATTTTTAGATATTGTGTCAAGGGACAGGAGCTAGCTTGGAATTGTTAAAGTGTAGCAAAACATAACCTAGTTTCAGCTAAAGCCTAGAAGATGGCTTGTTTGCTGCAGAGGTAGTTAATAAAGGTCTGGATAGAGAGCTGGATTTTGTTAGCTCTTTCATCCTTCACATGGCTCCTTTATCTCTTATCCTTCCATTGACGGAGGTGCTAACGACTGTTTTTCTCCTCTTGCATCTATGCCTAAGTCATGCTCAAATGGGCAGTTGACTAGAAGAGAGATTAGAATAACTGCAACAGCATTGCTCTATCCCCATCCATGCTTTGCCTAATGTTTAAGTAATGGTGGTGAGTGCCATAATCAGAAGGAGGGACAGAGGTGAGCAGGCTGGTAGTAAGACCACCACATAACCATTAGCAAGGACTAATTGAGCCAGAGGACATGTGTGCCTTCAGTGATGGACTACCTACTTTTGTGTCCGTGCTCAGTTTTGCCTTACCAGCACGTGCATCAGCGGTAGCTCCCTCCTAGTCCCACTCCTTTGCCTTCTTTCTTAAGCTCTTTACATGCCGCTCTTCTCTTTTGGTGTCCTGTGTTGTTCCAGTCTGCAGTCTGTTGTGCTTTTTGAGAAACCCCATTTTAAACAGCAAAAATTCACATTTCTATGCTATGTGCCTTCACGTATATTTCTGTACCTTCAATATCTTATGCCCACCTGTTTGCTGATTATCTTGGTATGACCCAGTCTTCCTGACTCTTGGAGTAAATTATTTTACCTTGCACTTTCATACCTTCCTATCAGTGTGTAACTCCACTGGTTTTAATTTGGTCTAGAGATTCAACACTGTCTCCTCAGAGGTCAAACTGAAGCCTATCACTAGAACAATGCAAAGAAGCATGTGGTGATGGTGTTGCTAAAGATAGGTATCCCCTCAGTCCCCTTCCCCAAAAGCCTGGCTGATAGGATCTGATAGGATCAACTTGATAGACCAAACGTGCTGTGCTGTGATGGAAAATGGTGTAGCAGAATGAATGAGAGCATTACACAATTGTGTGGATTAGTCACCAAGAAAACAATGCACTCACAAATGGGCAATTTTTAAAGTTTACTAAAATAACAGGGTCAGGTCGTCACTTTTTTAAGATTAAGAACTTAACTATTTTTTACATTACAAATACCATGTATCAAGATATCTGGTTACTGGCTCAGATTTTTTTCTAGTATAATTTCAATCACATTAAGTGGGTAAGAGCCTCTTGTGTTATACATAGCATTGCCTGAAGTTAAAGATCCAAATAGAAATGTAGTCAAACATATAGTCATGATAAAAGGACAGTAAACTTAGTGAACTATTGCAACAACTTGGTGAATTCTCCCTCATGAAAATTGTTTTAACTGTAATTGGAAATGCTGGAGTCAATGACTTGATTTAGTGAAGTCCCGTGGCAGGTGATTAGAGTGGATCACAGATTAGAGACACTGATGTTAGTTGTTACTGGTATTCCCCTGCCTTATGGAAGATGTTCCTATTCCAGTGAATATGCAGTTATTTATGAAGGGTGTAGGAGCTCCACGAGAGTATCCTGTAAGCCAGTGGTTTGGGCACCAAGCCACACTGCAAAGGTCTGCCTGAGTTGGACTGGAACATGTGTCTTCCCTGAGGGGAGGAAGTGCTGTGATGATCTTGCGATTTTGCTCAGAGCTGTATCTTGTGGCTATGAACAACTCTGGTTTCACTGAAAGTAGGATCTTCTCAGAGTCAAGCTTTGATTTTAATGTGCTGACGCTTCCTGATGAAAACCAGTTTTGTCCACTTAGGGCCAGCCCTACTTCTTCAGTTTGTAACAGGATCAGACTGGTCTCCGACAGCGAAATGGACTAGAGAAATGCAGAGGTAACTCATGTACCTTATCTTGCATACACTTAAGTGTAGATGAGAGCTGGACTTACTGAAATTTAGAAAGTATCACTACTTTCAGTCTTGAACCTGTTCATTCTTAATGTTATTTTCTAAGCTTTCCTAAATCCTTTGGGCCATATTCAGTCTTCTCACATTAGCACATGAGGCATTTTAGATGACTCTTACTGCATATGAAGTTGGATCCTCCTGGATCCTTTATTATTTAGGGCTTCCATACTTTGGTTTCTTATGCAGCCACTGGAAAGAAGTAATTGCCATGCATACGTTAGACATCTCTTGAAGGTACCACCATTACTTCCCACCATGGACTATACTGGGGCCCAAGTCTGGCAGATAATCAGTTGTTGTAGCTTTTGATGGCTTTCTTGCATCTGGACAGCCTCAGGTCATATCTAAACTGGCAGATGTGGCAGCACGTCTGAGCTCCTGGGTCTGTCTTCTTTTTCTGGTTTCTCCCAAATCACTGCCAGGAAGGAACCCGCCTCTTTATCCCACACCACACACACAGAGCTATACCTCGATTCTGCAGCCAGAAAAGCTAAGATACAGGCAGAAGAAAGACAGGGTGTGCTCTGACCAGATGCTAAATCAAACTATAGGGGTGTCAGGACCTCTAGCTTTCTGCACCTACCACCCCACTGAATCTGGATGCAATCTTGCATCTGTCTCTAGTGCCATGGTGGGTGATCTTGAAAGGGCCCAGAGAGTTTAGGGAGGCATAAGAAATAACATCAAGAAGAAAAAGAGGAAAAGAAACAATGTACTGTGAGGGAGACCAAAACTTCAGTCTATTCTGGGAGTAGGTGGACTGAATACAGACAGTTCTCCCTATTTTCTTCTCTCTGTGGAATCCTTTACTAATCCCTCCCTCCCATTGATTTTGGTGGGGCTCAAACATCTAGCTCAGGGAATGATTTAACCCCTCTTATTTTGGATACCTGGCTAGAACGGTCACCCCCAATGCTGCATCACCACACGGAGCTCCTTCTTGACTCTGCTCATAAGGCAATCACCTTCCTTTGACAACACTGCATTTCTAGTGCAGGCTTTTCTCTTTGATAAAAGCAATTAAAATGATTAATCTGATTAATCACTGTCCAAATGCTAATTTTATCTGATTATAGGAAAAGACAAAGGATGATAAAATAGCTTGCTGGATTTCATGGAAACCGTCTCTCTGTGGTGTAAGTTCAGAATTTTGAATTTTGTCCAAAAACAAGGCAATGAATGAATTTGCTTCAGAGCTCACTTTCTGTCAAAAGGCCAAGCTGACTTGGGGAAGAGGGTGGAGTTGCCTGTTCAGACAGGATTTTTTTAGTTTTTGCCCTTTACCTCTGGAGCCAGAGGTCTGGCTCTCATCCAGCTGTACAAAAAAGAAGATTATGGTATTTTCTAGGTAATTTTAAAGAGCAAAACCAAAGTGAAGTCAGGTGGCTTGAAATCAGCCCCAAGTTCTTCACATGAAATGTTTCTCATGATTTTGGTTTTCGGTGCAGCGATATTTGAAAAGTGATAGGAAAATATTCTTCAGCTGGCCAACATACTTCATTTACTTATGCAAACCATGCTTCTTCTTTGTAAAACGCTTTGTGAAGAATGGCGTGCACACATACACATAAAAATAAAACAGTCATCTAAAATACCGTGACTGTTCTGAAAAACTCAGTGGGCTAAACTCGATGTCAGAAAACCCTAACATTAATCCAGCTGTAGCCAGTGAAAGCTTTATTTGCACATAGAAAGCAGAATTGGATTTCAGGAGCTCATATAATCTGTACAAAACAAAGTCATGATTCCTTTTTCCCCTGAAATCAAAATGCAAACCTCCTACCGACTGTTCTGTTGCAGAATTATGCTGTAGGATCGGGCTCACATATAATAGTGAAACATTTCAGGAAAATTATCAATATATAAAGCCCAGGACTTCGTCCCTAATGGAATTTTCTTCCACCTGCTTCATGCAGCCGTCCTTTCTCTACTATATGAGAGATTTTTGTTATCAGTAAAAAAAAGGAACTGTATTCAAAATCCTACAAGATGGAGTTGCCTTCAATAATAATTAGCCTCAAAATCATTGCTTGTTGACCCATGAAATCTTTGCAGGCATCCTGGTGGCAGCAGCTACAAATACTAATCTTGACTGTTCAGCAGACGGTGCTGTAACATCAGGCCATGTCAGCTATCCTGCAATGTTCCCCATGCTTCTGCCCGTGCTTCCTGGCAGCTGGAACTGAAGCAGCAGAGTTGCTTGAAAGCCTGGTAATTCGCCGAGTCCACATGCAATGCCAGGCCGTGACGAAGCAGCATTTTCCATTAAAAAGAAAAATTGAATTTGCAGGGGCCTCATACTGAATGTTCCCATCAGAGTCACAGGGGTGGGAAACAACCCCCTGAAACCGCAGCTACATTATCCCGCTCCCCTCCTCGCCTCGCAATTTGAGCTAAACTACCTCTCTTTAACAACTTGAGGCCCGAAGCAGGGAGACCCGTCCCACTGACTCCAACAGGAGTAGGCTCAGGACCTAAGTGCGTGCCGCTGCCTCTCCTGCATGACAGGAGAGCACTAGCACAGTGATCCAGCTTCTCCCAAAGCATCCCATTTGCTCTCCAGCTCTGCTTCCTGATCCCACTTATGTGGGATATAAACAGGGAGTGACAACTGAAGGTAGAAGACCAAATCTGCCCTTCTTCAGTGTTTCACTCTGTGTTCAGTGTTTCCTCTGACCAGGATTTCGTGATTCTTCTGTCAGTCTAGCAAAACCATACCTCACTCGTATTTCTCAGCAAGTCCCCCAAGTGCTTCTCTGAAAAAAATCTAGGAATATAGTAATATAAAGGCAGGAGTATGAACTACAGAAAGTGTGAATCAGTTTGCTAGGCAGGGACAGTAAGACCTTCTATAGTGTTTTGAGCTTCTTAAAAGAAGAAATTGAACCATGTTTAGAAGTAGGTAGAAATTGCAAAAGAAAGTGATAGTATTTCTAAAGAAATCTCATGACTGAAATGCATAGTTACTAGGATAGGAGGAAGTGCTGGCTTGCTTAAAGAATGTTTTAAATAAAAGGTGGAAAACTTGATTAACATTTAGCGATGAAGTCAGCAGTCTGAGGAAATACAGAACAAATGGCAAATACCTGTACAGGCTTCTCCACTGTTGCCATCCACATTGCATCCAGCTTGATGTGGGCGAGTGGAGCAGAAAGTATTAAACCTCAAGCAGTGGAAACCTGTAGGCACAACTCTCGCAAGTATGGAGTAAGAGGGGCTCCAGACTGGGAATGAAACTGGATGATCTAAAACACAGAAACAAGCATACACCAGCCTGGCCAGTAGGAACTGGGGAGAAAAGTGAGCTCGGGAACACCTCCCTGGTACCACACTATAACCCAGTCTGCATATTAGCTTCTTGATAAAATCTTTCTTAAGCCTGTTTTGTAAAGTTTCAAGGCCTTGCATACCTTCTGATGTTTGTAAAGTTCACCTGTGGCAAGCAGATATCTTATCATTAATTCATTTAAATTTACATTAGACATCAAGTAATACACATTTATGTCAAACTCACTGAAAATAGTTCCTCAGCTAATATGCAGTGGTGAAGAGGAATGCCATATTTCCTGCTTTTTTTCTTCAGAAAATAAAAAGGTGTTTTTCCATTGAGTTAAGTGGAAAGGCAGGGTAGAAGAGACCTGGAAGACCAAAGCGAACAACTGAAGTCTAGCAGCACAGCCTGAAGGTGTCGCATCTCTGCAGAAGACTTAAAACAGTTAAGAAGGATTAACCAAATAAGCAGTTTACCTGTCAGTATAGCTTCCAGACTATCTCCACAGACCCTGAAAGCTCTGCTGTCTGACTTTCTGATGCTCCTGAAAGTCAGGTGATGTCTGACTTCCCAAGTTCTTTTATTTTTTTTCTCCATGCTACAGTATTAGACATTAAGATCAGTTCTCATTAAAACCGCCTGTGCCAATCATCAAGCCTTTTTTCCTTTGCTTCCTTCTTGTACGCTCACCCGTGACACTTTGACTTTGAAGAAAACCACAAAAATGTAATCATCATGTTATCTCCAGACTTGGTCTGCTCTCATAGCCCCTTTCCTTTCGGTCTCACCCTTGTCCCCTCCTCCATCTATAATAATTCCCACATGTTCATGCAAAAATATTGGACTTTCTTTTATTATTGGCAATTAAGAGAGGCAACAGTTTCAGCATCTCTGCAAGAACAATCATTTCTAAAGTGGACAGTTTTCTGCCTTGGCTGTCTGCAACTTTTAGGATGTCAGAAACCAATCAGCATAGTAACACTAAAGTACTTGAACAAAACAGGGCTGTGAATAGTGTAGGGATCATTTCCACACTCATTTCTTCCCCCCTGTTGCTACTGAATCTAAAAATGAAGCCTGTTCCCTTGCCCAAAAATGCAGTTTAGACTTGATTCAGTGACCTAATAATCATCTGACAGTGAGATGACACAACATGTACATAGGTCATAGCCCAGTGAAATGTCCATTGAGCCCCAGAGGCTCATCTGTGATTCAGCACTCAGTCTGACTGCCAGAAGGAATTTAAAGACAGGTAAAGGAGCTGTTACTCATGTAACTCAATTTAGGGCACCTCAGTTAGCCACTGACATTGGGTGGCTAAAGCTGAAGAGTATGAACAACCCCCTTTTGCTTTCCCATTGCCATCCTTGAAGGTCTGGCTAGTCCTGGAAAAGGTGGAGCAGACTACAAGTTGTGAGTTGTATAGTATCGGGGTCTGTGGGATAATGATACCCTTCGAGGAGACTGCAGACAGGCTTTGCTGAGCCATCAGGGATGTATCAGTAACTAGCACCTCTGATTTATGGCATCTCATGACAGTTCCTGGGATTGCTGTAGCTTTAAAAAGCTAGCATAAACTAAGTCAAAACTAAGTCATGTCCCACAAGTATAATATTAAAGCAGGAGCTATTGGATTATCCTAAATTATCATAACTATTAGAAAACAGATTTGGGAGAAACATGGCAGTCCAGAACTGGCAAAATTCCCATGGAGATCAATCAGTCTGAATAAAAACCAGGGCCTCTTTGACTCCATACAAATGGAGAACATGAAGGCTTACAAGAGTAGTAGAGACTTATACACAGCGGAGGGCTTACTCCCCACCACAAGAGGTATGCACAAGTAACCCCAAACAGCTAACACTTGGTGACCCAGGAAGGAGACTGTTGAGGAGGAAAGGTCAAAACCAGGGTAAAGCTAATTTGAGGAGTATTTGCCTCAAAATTCCCAGCAGCTTTTAGTTTCTGCTTATGCTGTCTACATCTTTTGGGTTGGCCTGGCTAACTGGCAGGGTCAGAAAGGAAAAGATGAGCCTGGATTCAGCAAAGTAGTAAGATGTCTCTTTCAAGGTGGAGAAGATGGGGCCTAGCAACTAGGGTCTATAAAAGAGTGAAAGAACTCAGATCCTAACCTGAGTGGAAGTCCCACAAGCTGTGCCTTATCCCGGTTTCTTTTGCACCCCTCTGGTCAGTGTGACATCGTAACACTTGCTTTAAATAAAGACAGCAGAGTTTTGCTTTCCTATGTGTTATCTATGCCAGAAGAGATGTCTTCCTTTGACACCATTTTGTAGGTTGGGGTTTTTTTTAAGCAATAAAGGCTTGGTCCCATATTTGGTCCCATAGGGGCCACATTCATAGAATCGTAGAATGGTTTGGGTTGGAAGGGACCTTAAAGATCATCTCATTCCAACCCCCTATTCCCTGGTTTGCTCAAGGGCGAGACACAAGAGCAGCCACTCTGCTCAGGACCACTCTGGCTCTGCTCTTTCCAAGTGCCTGAGAGCCGGAGCTTGAGCCTAAACAAACACATCAGCTTGTTCGGAAAGTTTCTATGCCAAAGAGTAATGAATCTGTCATATTTGCTGCACACCTAGAAAAATGAAATTAGCTTGAGTCGACTTACAATACCGCACAACACTCAGGGCTGTTGTTAATACAGCGTGAGCCAGAAGTACGGGCTTGGCTTATTGTCTTTAGAACGGAAGACAATGGAGTAGAAAGAAAGAAGGGGAGACAACAGAGTCTGTGGTGTCACCATACATCTGTACTGCTGAAGGTACAGTCTAGGGAAGTACCTTTAGGTGGAGCTGACACCCACAGAAATTGTGCCAACGTGTAAAACACTCCTTTCATGAAACAGGCAAAGCCAATAGCTTTTTCCATGGCTTTTCAGAAGTCAGATGCTAGTTAAAACCTGTGGATATGTATACATTCCTTTATATGGATAATTAGCTACTTTATGTGTGGCGCCTCCTGGATTAAAGAAAATTCTTCTATGCAAATAAGAAGTGGAATAGACTGGTCAAATTTATATGTGGAAAAAAAGACCTCTTTTATATAAATATGTAGTATTTATTTAGGTGAGTTTCTTATTTCATAGACAAGTGCTAATTCCTAGACAGCTCCCATGTATTTAAAATGTTCACTCTGCATTGTTCTTTTAAACAATGCCCATATACAAACACTGAGGATGAACAATAGATTTTGACGACATGCTTAAATAAATGAGACAAAAACCACGTGTCCCGGAATTGGCTTTTTCACTTTTTCCACTAAATGCTCAAATCCTATCCTATTGAAATATATGGCAAAACTCCATCGATGCAGTAGGGCCACATTTTCACTGCAAACTCTCTTTCACAGTAATAAGTAGACTTGGCCCAAGTTTGTCTGAAGATACTGCTTTGACCTATTTCTATTGAATAACAGAGTGGGTTGATATTTAAGAATGAAAGCTCATCAAGTTTAAATTTCAGTTGTTTTATAATAATAGCCATATGTTAGTTATAGATTGTGTAAGTCTGAAGTTTTGGTAATTTAAAACTGCTTTAAAGTGACCTTTACATGATTCCACATTTCAACATTTTCTAAAAGTGGTTGGTATTGGTCCTTACTCATAAATCCTTACATTAAAAGAATGTGCAGGCCTGGGCCCTTAGTTAACAGGCTTGCAGTAAGGAAGTCCTGCAAACATTTATATACACACTTCACCTTACAAATTGAGTCTTCACAATGAAATCAACATAACTGCTCTCAGTGGGCAAAATCAGACCAGGATGAAATGTCAGCTTTTAAGAAAGGTCACTCGCTCTCACTATTGAAGACAGGATGCTAAGCAAGAGGGACCTCCAGCCTGACCTGATGCAGTTATTATGTTCTTCTCTAGTTAAATGGTGCAAAAAATACTTTTTTTTTCCCCACTGGAGGCCAGTCAAGCTGGGAGGGCAGAGATACTGGGGGCACTATGAAGGCTGTGGCTCAGCTCCGCTACCAGTGCCTGGTGGTGCCATATGATTTCTCCCTGTTTTCCCAACCACACTGCAGCTGGTCTTGCCTTTTGCTTGGGCTGCTCACGTGGCTGCAATTTCTTATTTCCTTACGGTGCTCCACTCACTATTAATCACCATTCATTTCTGTGTCATTCCTTGCATGTCTGAGATCTTTCTCAAAAGCCATATTATTCCTGTTGTCCAGATTTTCTCTCTGACTTCCTATCTGACTGAATATTTCCACTGTTATGGTAAAGGCGATACACACTGCATATCTGCTGTGCTTTTCGCCTCAAATACCAGCACTCCGAAAGTGTTTTTATTTTGCTAACAGGGAAACTGAGGCACATCAGCTGAAGCTATTTCCCAGAGATTGTACAGGGTGTGAACAGCAAGATATAGACTAGAACCATATCTCCTGACCCTTCCTTCTAATGCTTTGGTCTTTCGGCATGAATTGGAAAATAAACTGGCAGAACTAAAAAGATCATAAAAGTGTCACACTCAAAATAAGATCAAACCAAGTTTTGATATGTTGACAAAAAGGAAATGCTGACTGAAATCTGCCCTGGATTGATTGCTGTCTTAATAGTCCTCTTACTTCTGTGGAATTTTGTTACTTCTCCCATGACATTAAATGTTAAAGCGCTATATGTGCAGCACATTTCCCATGAATAAGAAAAATACCAGCCACCTAGAAGTTGACCAGATTTCCTTTCCCTTCGGTGTACTCTTGTGTTCAATGTTCATCAAACCCAGCATTTAGATGGTTGATGTAGTTGAACCTAAATTAGATGTTTTCAGTGAAAATACACAATACTGCAGAGGGACATAGTGGATCCGTATGGCCCACCCTAAATACTATTTCCCGGCTAACAGCTGAAGAGATTAACTTTGAAACTTCCTATTAAATACCTCTACCTCTTCAAGAGCTTAGTCTTCATTTGGCCCTCAGCCCTGCAAATGCTTTAGGACAGGCATGTAAGTGATTCCATTAACACGTGTAAGTAACTCCACTGGTACTGATAATATACTAAGCAGATACATATGTTTGGAGAACAAGACCTTGTTTAGGCAAGAATATATTCTTGTGTTTTTTTTCCTTTTCTTTTGCAAAACTCCAGCTTTGGAAAAGAAATAAAAATGTTATATAAATTTGAGGTAATAAGCTCAAGCTTATTATTTCATTTTATTGTCACACAAAAGAAAATGTTTTCTATTCTTAGGAAATGCACAAAAAACATTAGGCCAGTTATGAAAATTTGGGACCTGATCCTGTAATCATTCAAAGTGTCTTTCGTTAATTCAAGTATAGGAATAACTGGCCTATAGAACTGGATCCCTTTGTATCTTCAGTATTTTTTCCAAGGACAAAGTCGTGTAGTTAAACCTCTGGATGCTTTTTATAGGTTTTCGTAATACCTGTGATGAACAGAAATATATCTAAATTATTTACAATACAGTACCACAATAACAACACGTCATGTGAATACTCACAAATACGGCAGTATAGAGACACGCGTGTGCACCCACACCCATCCAGGTGCTGAGCCGCACCGCTTGCAGCCCCAACATGGAACGAAGCACCACGTAGTGCGGGAGGACCGAAACCAAAACTGGCGAGATTAAACAAATTGCTTTATTGTTTGAAATTAATAATATACAAAAGAAGAGCGATACAATCCTTGCAATCAGTCGCTCCACTTCTTGGAAAAATAACACACGGCTACGCAATGCGCTGCAGGCTTTCCCGATATTGTGTCCTTTGTAAAATGAAGGGGGATGCAGTCTAGAGGGACCTGACTGAGACATCCTACAGATATAACTTAGACATTTACAGAGGCACCCTACGTGACAGTCTATTTCCCGCAGAAGTCTTCGTGAGAGGCGGGGTGGCGGCTCGCCAGGGAGGCGGCAGGGCCGCCGCAGGCAGCTGGCGGGTGAGGGAGGGAGGGAGACCCTCGGAGAAGTCCCATTGTTTAGGTTTCCGTCACAAGCCATGAGGATACTTAATTTCTTTCATCTCTGGGGTTTTCATTATCATTCAAATTTCATTTTCCATTAATTGATCGGGGATTAGCGAAGCCATTATGCAAAAATTAGACAAGCCAGATGCGATGAATAATTCATGACGGACAATTACACTTTATTCCTGGTGTACTTCCTAACTTCCCTCCGACTTCCCGCCGGCTGGAGGTGACAGCCTTCCCTCC